>JARYHS010011805.1:0-34999 GCA_031002005.1 Vandiemenella viatica
AAGAAGTGAACAGAAGTGAGAAACTTATTGAATCGGTGAAGGGAGTAGTTAGATGCATATCTCTCTCTCTATCTCTCTCAGTGTGTGTGTGTCACATAAGGAAAGAGAGATGTTCTATTCCTTACCAAAGATGATTACAGGACTGGATAGAAACAGGATGGAAAAAGTAGAAGATATGCAACTAAATGGGAAGGCTGAGAATGTTGGTTCAGAAGTACTTTCAAATATGAAAAACGTTATGGAAGATTATCACCATTCGAGAATGTCAAATCTTTCCTCACAGTAATGTGCTCAAATATAGAAAGAATAGTTATGTGTTGGAAAGTACAGTTATTTTCATATAAAAAAGATTGTCTAATAATGAAGTATTTCTCAGTGTTTCATTCAAATTATAGGTTTTAGAGGATATATTTCAGAAACTTATATAGCTTAGAAAGGTTTGTTATTATAAGGTAAATATTGTTTTATAGGTCCAATATGAGCAGAGGCAGTTGGTGAGTTTAAAATATTGTTTAAAAGCTGTGATATAATTTGACAGTGAACTAGCAGCAAGCATTTATACCAATACTTAGATGAGTTAATACACTGAGAATGATGATAAAGTAGTATTAAACTTATTTAATTGTAGCTGCCTTTGTATTAGCTGTAGGCTGTCACAAAATAATAAATTAATAAAAATAGCATTGTTAACTATAAACACTTGCAGTCTTAATATTGTTGATGTTATCGAGAATAAGGTACAAATGTTTTGTAAATAATAACTAATTTTCTAGATTAATTATATATTTGTATTCATTTAAATCATGTGTCAGATTATATTACAAGATAAATATCTAATATCAACATGTTAGAAAGACATTGCGTTTTTGGAATCAAGCAATAGATACTCAGTTTAAAAGGTGCTAATTGACTTATTAACAGACATCAAAGTTAACACAGGTTTTATTGACTATGATAAAATAATTAAGGAAAATCTTACTTCGAAGTGGCGTTCACAAAAAATATTTAAAATTTTGTGGACAAATCAGCTGGCCCATTGTGCTAATTTTAGACACTTTTCTACATATTTTCATTGTTTAATTGTAAATATAGAATTTATTTTGTGTTTTAATTGATGTTGGTGGAGATCTCTGATCTCTAAAGAGTAATGAGGTAAATTGATTGTGATGAAAGATCTTGTAAGCGTTCTTGATGGTTTAGCATTGAACATTTTGCTAGGCAGTTTAAGCTATTTTAGTCAGTTGTGTGTGGTCAATATGAAACTCTTTTTATTAACGAAAGAAGCAAACCGCCACTCTGTTTACTGCGACAGTTAGCAGGAACTGAGATGTGATGTCCCCAAAGATAAAATGACAGCTGCAACTCATTTGGCACCAATATTCAATTCAATATATACAAATAAAAAAATTTGAATTTTTTCACGAAATAATATTTTTGTTTGTTATGGTATAAACGCAGCTATAGTGCTGACTAGTTTCCCAAAATTAATCAAGTAAAAGTGACAGGCTGTTACCAGTTGTATCCTATGTAATTCAAAGTAATATTTTCTAGTTTATGTGAATCTAAAAGTAAAATATTCTTTCCTTAATATTCTTGTTTTACAATTTCTAGTTAGAGGTATCAAAAGTGTATGGCAGCTACTGTGGAAAGGCATCGCTGCCTTAGCAGAACCGTATAACAGCAACTGCCACTCCAACCAGTGCCACATACCAAGACGTGGGAAATGAAACAGGGAACAAGACTTATGTCAATAACTAGGGGAGATAATCAGGCAATAAGAATCGGATATCAACACTAATACAATACTACAAACAACAAGAAAAATTATTACTATTGCCTACCTAGTAAAGAATGTAACAAAGGTTACTCTTATATAATGTATTGAGGGGAAGCATGTCATAGAAGAAATTAAAAGTGCGTAGCTGATAACGGTTCCTTCTGACTTACAAATTAGTCCCTACAACAAGACCCACAGGCATGATACCAACACGACGTTCTCTGCCAGTCTCAACACACTCTCTGATCTACTAATCATTGTCAGTCTCGCAAGTCACCGATGCACATAGCATTCGATACTTGGCATAGAATAAATTTAATCATTAAAAAAGTTAATTACTGAAAGGGGGCAAGTCTACTGTAGTGTTACAAGCAGGGAAGGTTGCTGTGGATTTCACAAGGAGGAAGTTTAGAAATATAACTATTATGGTAGGCTTAAACCACTTGTAAAGGAGGAAATAAACTATAAATTGACATAATTGGGTGAACTAATACTTTATAAGCATTTTGAATAAAAGTTATATTGAGTTATATTATATGGTAATTAAGCAATAAGAGATGCAAAAACACAATGTATAGAATGTTTTAGGAGCTTATTATATTGTATTAAAAATTGGTTATAGATAATGGTTTTTTAAGTAACTAAACCATAAATAGGCTAAGTTTCTTAAGCTTTAACTGTAATTTGGGAAATATAATTCTGCAATCAGTGAAGCTTTTTTCAGATAATCAACACAATTTAGCTAATCACAGCAACCTTAAAAATAAATTCACCAGTTCAAATATTTTAATGATTCAGTTCTCCAGTCAACCAATTCAGTAATGTAACTGAAAGATTACTGTACAGAAGTGCAGCTATAGTCGTATAGGTTGTTGTAATCTAATGATAGGCTACTTAATTTGATTTCAAACGTATCAAATACTGTGTCTACTTTGGTTGGCACTGTGTTGTCAAAAGTTGTTCTTGCAATATTTAATACTGAAAACAAATTACTCTTTAACAATGAAAAACCTCATTATTATATGTGACAATATCAATGTGATATTAAGAGGAATTTCTAATCCACAACCCATAAAAAATACTTTATCCTATTGCTAAGAGAGAGAAATAAAACTTTAAATGATTTTCTTTATACTATATGAAAATCAAATAAATTTAACTAAGAAATGTAATGGGAAATAGGTAATCGGTAACAGGATTTAATTTTTATTGAGAATCAGTTTGTAAAATTTTGCCTTAGATGTTACGAGTCGTAAGTTGTTCAGAGCTAGCTGCACGCAACCTCCGGATGTGAGCTCAGATAACATGGCGTGAGACGCCTACGAGTCAACAGTATGCACTTGCAACCTACTGTTGCTTTTTGGTAACAAAACTGTTGTACACACTGTATTCTCTCTGAAAACACGGCAGTAAGGATGTAGTCGTTTATAATAGGTAAGGTATGCGGTAGCCTCAGTTTTGTCTCCAACCAAGATGGTTCATCTCAAAATGTTTGGTATTTGTTGTAGATATTTCTAAAGTGTTTTGTTTTGCCTTCAGGATAATTAATTTATCACAACTAGCTCGAAATTGTCTTTAGTGTAACTTTGCTAGGTTGAAGATGCATTCCGTTGTAATTGATAGTGCTTGTAGCCACCAACATTAAGGTTTAATTGTCATCGTTAATCAGTGATCGGTTGCATATTTTGTAATAGATTTTGGCCTACTCAACGGTTGTCTGGATGAGAAGCAACATGTAATTGAGTATAGGAAACATTCTTGAGGAGTTAAGTCAGTAAATCTGTATCAACCATTCGAGCAGTTAGATTCAAGTTATTAATGCAAAGACGTGTCATCTCCTCTTCAAGTTAAGTTGATGATTGGATTAAATGTAGTTAGGCTTTTGATATTAAATGGTTTGTAATATAATTCGCCTGTGTTTCATTTAACATTCCTAGACTAATGAACCTACGTACCAAATTCCGCCTTTTTTATTTGCAGGTTAAAATAGTTAGCTTAGTATTTCCTGTATCAGAAGTATGTTTAAAGAAGAACTATTACTGAATATGCTTCACGAGGTAAGCAATATTAGTGTAAAGCTGTCTGAGTGGAGGTTTGAATGAAGCTTTAATACAGTTTGGTAATTTCTGCATAGTAAAATAATTACCTGGTGTCAGCCCTGATTTAAATCAATAGAAATAGTAAATTCAGCTAGCTATCACTCTGCCACCCTGTTACAAAGTAATCGTCAGTAGTTTGATGAAACTTGATCCAAGTAACAGTGGAAACACATACCCCTGTTACAGAAAATTAACTATAAAACTAGTAATAAAATTGGGCAAAAGTAAAGACTGATCATGCAGTCCCAGCTGTAACAACTGTTAAGTTAAAATTACTGTGTGTTACTTGTAATACTATAAAGAAATTCTAAAAAAAAAAAAATTGAATTAGAAATATTATTTTTACTAATTTTAGGAATTATTTAGTGGTACTTGTGTATACATCGTAACAATAGTGTCCAAGTTCTTACTATTTCTTTCCAGACGTCATCATGTCATTCCCATTCATGAGCAGCAGCAGCCTTACACTACTGAAATTTGTGGAAAATCTTCTGTTTTGTCTGATACTCATATTATGCAAGAACGAATCCATATGAGCAGGCAGCTTTATAATAATGATGTTGGTGAAATATCATTTCAGCAGTCTAGTAGGCTTATAGTTAGTGAAAGAAGCCATGCTGCTGATAAGCCTTACAGTTGGAATGTTCCCAGAAAATCATTTAATAGGACTAGGAAACTCATAACACATAAGCGTATCCATTCAGGGGAGCAGGGTTATGCTTGTGAATTGTGTGGAAAATCTTTTAAGCAGCGTGGCCACCTTAACACACACAAAAGAATACACACAGGGGAGCGGCCTTATGCTTGTACATTTTGTGGAAAAACGTTTAACGACTCCAGTAACCTCGCAACACATAAACGCATTCACACAGGTGAGCGTCCTTACAGCTGTCAGGAATGTGGAACATCATTTAAAAACTCTACCCACCTTGTATCACATATAAGAATCCATACAGGCGAGCGGCCCTACACTTGTGATTTTTGTGGGAAAAGGTTTAGGGATTGTCATAGTTTTATAACACACAAAAGAATTCATACAGGTGAGAGGCCTTATCATTGTGAAGTTTGCGGAAAATCATTTATGGAATCTAGTAAGCTCGTATCACATAAAAGAATTCACACAGGGGAGCGGCCATATGCTTGTGAGATTTGTGGAATGTCATTTAAGCAACTTGGACACCTTAATTCACATAAAAGTATCCATTCAGGTGAACAGCCGTGTACTTGTGATATTTGTCAAAAATTGCTTAAAAGTCAAATAACCTTATGATTCATAAAAGAATTCGTATATGAGGTTAGCCATACAATAATTAAAATTGATGAAATATCGCATATAGTCCTTGTAACCACACACAGTATTATAGAATTCACACCTGTTATATTATTTAATAAAGCATAGGCCAATTTTAGTGGGGAGCATTTCCCTAAAAATTTCGCATTTTGAGTAAAGATTTCATTGTGGAATCTGCAGAAAATCATTTAGTTAGTATGAAAAAACTGTGGTGTACAAGAAAATAAATTTATATGAAAAGATTAATAATTGAGCTACAAATTTTTAAACCTTTTTTTTAAATAGGTTTATATGAAAAAAAGAACTCATTTATTGGATCAATTGTGTTACTAATAGAAATTTACAGTATTATTTAAAGTACTGAGTTTCCTTTTTAAATGATATTTAGTATATTTATTTCCTTTATTTTGCTCACCTACTGATAAACACCTATAAAAATTAATTTGTGGTTAGACAATACGTCAGTATTTTGTAATTTGATGTGTTATGTATGCTATAATTAGTATTTCAAGAACTCCCATATTTTTTGTTTGGTGTAAGTTTTCTGCTTCTAACAAATAGATGAAGATTTGAAGAGTTATTTTGTTCAAATGATAATTATTTGACTAAGACAAATATGGTCATTATAGATATAGATATCTTCATCAGTGAATCAAAGATTAGCAACTTTGTTCTTCTAATAAATTCAAATTTTTATTCATCAAAAATATTTTATTTGACAGTAACTTGTAATATCATATCACAACTAAATATGTGGGTATTCGTGTTACAGTTGTCATTACTAAATTTTGTTATTCTGTTACTTTACCCTTGTGGTAATCTTTATTACAATTTATATTGTTGCCTTTGTAACTAATTTTAGGGTATTTTGTTTTTTACTTATACTGAATATCTTCCTTAATTTGTGATATAAATTTATTAATTATTTTATTCCCATTGAATGTTTGTTAAAAATGCCTTTGTTGTAATATTAATAAATCACCTTCCTGTTTGCTGTGGTGCTATAGACTGCAAGAAAAGTTGTCTGTACCCATTATGTGCAATTTATTTAAAGAAATACTTGTTAAAGTATTGAGTTCTTATTCAGACATGTTTGGAGTGTCTAATTTTCAGTAAATATTAAATTCAGCTTGATGATGAATGAATAAATGATTTCCTATCTGCTTTCGCTGTATTACTTATATATAAGGGAAGATTTACATGTGGCTTAATGTTGATATCTGAAATGTTAACAGTGGTGTGACAGAACACAGATTCAATCTGCAGACATCTTGAAAAGCTCTGTGGATATCCAATATAGTTCTTGGTGAAATACTAGGGTTTCATTAACTTTGCTGTCATGGACTAAATACCCATTAATCACTGAGTCTGGTGCAAGAGCTGATAATGCTCTAGTGAAGCCTTTAAGAGGATGCAGGTATGATAGCCACTTTGGCCAACTGCGCTTCTGCTTCCCATTTTTTCGTGAAAAACCTGTTCTAATGACGTTGAGGGGCCACAAAACCCTCAGTAAAATGTTGTTGTTCAGGTGACAGAGTGAAAAGGTTGTATAACATAGTTTAGGTTTCACTGTATCTCACTTTGCCAAAGTGAGGGCCACATTTGCTTCATTTATTAATACAACATCAGTAGCTTCTCTATCAGATGGGAAAATTTGGAAGAGTTTCGTGACACTTATATTTCTGATAGTATTTGAAGGTTGTAAAACCTAGGTTTCGCAAGTCTCATACAAACAATATTTTCTTGAAACATAATGATGTTAATAATGATGTATTAGCATTACGGTTAGGTATAGGATTACTATTTGCTACCATTTTTAGGTATAATTCCACTAATTTATATAAAAAAATAGTTCTACCTCCTGTATATAATTACAGAAGTAATAAAGTCACTTCTGGTTTATTTTGTTTTCGTCTTCATTATTTATTCCTTTAAACAGCAGCCACCGTACAACAATTGAATGTAAATAACATTTTTGAAAGAATACCTGTATGTAATGAGAAAAAAAAAATGTAATGGTCGTTTTCGATACAGCATTACAGTGGACCAGTCAGTCAGGTTGTGAGCACATAGAGATTTTACCCTAGATGTGGAATTGTGAAACAGGAGGAAGTTAACGATTAATATTAGGGGATATCCAGTGAATACATGGGGTAAAATAGGGGGGTCCAGCAAAATCTACCCCGGGAGGAGGGGGGGGGGGTGTCGGCGAAAAAAAGGTGTGAAAAGTAATTACGACGCCCTTGAAAAACAAGGGACCTAAAAAAAGATCTCCAAAATTATAGGGAAATCTCACCAGAGAGGGGAGGGGGGGGGGCTGGATTTCCGAAGAAGAAAAAAACACATCACGTAATTAATGGAAGCCGCCTTAGGCAGGCGGAAGAAGCAGAAAGACTTCATAACAACGGCAGGAGATGAGCCTCCGAATACTGTTCACCTTCTGTTGCATCTCATTGGATTATTTTTACAATATCAAAGTTTGGATGCTTACGTGACGAAATTTTTCTATCAGCATTTATGATTTAGCTAAAGCACTCAATAACACGATTATTATCATAGCTTCCTTCTGCAATAGCCAATACCACTCCTTAAGTCCATCGACTTTACTAGATTGCTTTGATATTTAGCGCCTCAGTAACTTCTGTTGCAACTACTTACAGCGGCTTCCAGCAGTGTAACATTCAGCTAGGAAGCTGAACGGTTAAGCCAATTTACAGTAAATATGTGTAGAACAGTGATAGTGGATGTAAGTATCTGAGACCTTCAGATAAACACAATCATTATAGATATCTAACAAAAACAACAGAAACTGGTACATTTTTAACTGTAAACATCAATTACTTTATAATTGCTGAGACTTCACTAGATAAATTAAATTTAATAAAAAACCAGGTATAATACCATAAATCACTCCAATGAACGCTTGACAAATTGAGTTACAAGAAACATTGAAATCACTACCAACTAATAAGAAGATTTTTCAAGTAACGATGTGCGACATTAAAATGTTCAACAAATAAAAGTATTAATAAATTTTTTGATGAGGTGTAGAGGTGACATTATGGTAGAAAACACTTCCTTTTTGATGAATCATTTATTTCTAAGGGCAAACTCTCCGGTCTGGAATGAAGGATCAGCCATACAGCTTGGTCATCACATATACAGAGTGGTATCTTAGAGCTTAGTTATAAAAACTAGTCTCCCTATAAGGCTACGAATTTTTAAGAGCTTTAATTAATTATATGAGTTACACTAGGTCATCCGTGATAAAGATGGCGGCGGGTATAGAGGTTGTTATTAGTGGCTCTCCGAAAATTAATTTTCTGTCGTCTATAAAGTGTGTAATATGTAATGAACTGGTGAAAAAAGGAATTAGGCTGTGTTCTGTTATCCAGAAATGGGTGCATATCGGTTGCATAAACAATGTGGATACAGTAAGTGCAAAATGTGAGTGCGGTTGTAAATCTTGCAATGGAAGCATGGAAGCTTTAGAAAAAATTTTCGCGGGAAAGGAAGAGTCTGTTATTGAAGCATTAAGGAAGGACATTTACGAGGCAAGTATACTAATTCATCATATGGAAAATCTGAAATTGGTAATTGAAAATGCAAGTTCGAGTGAAGAAAATAACTTTACTAGGCCTAAAAAGTTTGCACATGTTAAGAATGTTAAAAAGTACAGTCAAGTTGACACAAGGAATAGATTTACAGTGCTTTCATCTGCAGGTTCTGAGAATGACGATGACTCAGAAATTGTTTTACGATAAACCTGTGATAAAAATAAATCATCAAGACATCTAACAGGACATTAAGGTCCCAGAAATGCATGGACCGTGAACGGAAGAAGAAACCTGGTATTTATTTACTTGCTTCTAGCCATGGAAGAGGCCTAGCAGAGATTATTACAAAAAAGGAACAAAATTTCAGTGTTAGTGGCGTTGTTAAACCTGGTGCTCCATTGAGTGAAATAGTGAAAAAAACTTCGAAAAAATGTATGAGTTTAACACCGGAGACAGTTGTGTGATTATAGGCGGCGATAACGACGTCTATAATAATGTGGCTAAATCAGCAACAAGGTCTTAAGTTGTGAGTATTCCACATAGACATGATCTGATTCCATCGTCATGTGAGAATAAAGAAATTGACGCTAGAAGAATTCACAAGACATGGAATGCACAGGAACTATTAAGGGAAAGTGGTATTGGCTGAAATGATATTGCATCATATAAAAACCAAAAATGAAAATTACTCAAAATTCGAAATGAAAGAACAAACAGTAATGGCACCAATCCTGTATGATAAATATAAGAATTCTGTTCTGGACATTACAGATACATCTACTACAACAGTGCTCGAAGCAACAACAGAATCCAAGCAGGAAATGACTGACTCTGAAGATCTTGCAAGGCACCTCGTTAATTAGTGATAATTAGCGTCCTGGTGGCACTACTCAACACGGCGTGTATTTCAGTTCTTAATTAAATGTTCCTATAATTACAGGTTCAGTCTTTATCAGGTCGCCAGCGGAGATACCGCAACTAATTCTAAGAATTTACAGTCATTCACAAAAATTAATCTCGTGAAAGAGTCTGCAGTGGCAGTTACCAAAAATATGAGTAGGAATCGTCACCACATAAATCACAAAAAAGTTTGCATTCAGAGCACACCTTTATTGTATGGATAAACATAAAAAAAATACACCGCCGAAGTACCCACCAGTTACAATGACCCGTGCAATCGAACTTCTCTTCCAAAGCGTGCAGGATTCGAACCGAGTAGTTACACGTAATATGTGGTGCCACTCTCACAATAATTTGTTCGGAATACCGTCCCCGTTTGAGTACACTGACACTCCAAATACTTCTTGAAATCACAGTACCAGTTAGCTGAACAGTCACAAGCACTTTTTTTAAGTAATCGTCCTCGCGGTATCGTTCTTAACAAACGGCCACTCCCGCCATTAGCTTCTCACGTTCCCGGCCGCACTCCTGCCATCTTGTTCTCACCGTCAAAGATAATCCCTCACCGACACTACTCTCGATTCGCGTCAGTTCGATTGCATCGTTACAATCTGTTTACCAAAAGTCATCAAACTGCTGCTAAAAGTAAAATGGACACCATAAGAAGAAAGCAACCTGCCAGAGAAAGACATCCACCATCAAGAAGTGAGGATTTTTGGTGGCCACAGAAGAAAATAATACATCCTTATTGAGATATTCTCACAACCCACCCAAAGAAGATGGAAACTTATCTGATCTGAAAAAGTTTGAAGCAAATTTTGATGGTAAAAACATAAAGGTCAATCAAATAAACCAAGGTTCTGATAATGTAGGTAATAAACATGGTCTTAGAATTCTACATCTAAATATACAATACACATCTAATAAACTTGAATTGCATGAAAACTTTATGAATAGTATTAGTGCAGATATTGCTATAATAACTGAGCATGGTTTAAATAATGAAAATATCAAATTTTGCTAGATTTGAAATTACAAACTGATAGACATTTTCAATAGGACAGATCACAAGGGTGGAGGTGTTGTAATATATGCAACAAATGGATTGAAAGCAAATTGATTGAAAGGTGTTAATAAATTTTGCTTCGAAATGTCATTTGAGGTTGCAGGGATAACTATATCAAATATCTCCAGTAAACTAACTGTTATTGGTATATATAGATCACCTGGTTTTAAAGTAATTGATTTTATTGAGCAGATGGATCTACTACTACAGAACACTATTAGATGTAGCACAGATGTTGTTTTGGCAGGAGATTTCAATATAAATGTAGACGAAGCTGACATAGCTTACATAAAACTTACTGATCTCCTTAATATCTACAATATTAGAGACACCATTTTCTCCCCAACAAGAATTACTGCAAATAGTTAAAAAATTATCGACCATATTGCTACCAGTCTGAATGATAAACATATTCTGCCTAACGTAATAAACGGTTATATGTCTGACCATCAGGCACAATACATTGATGTGTTAAATTTCACAACTAAAAGTGAAATAAAACAGTCTTCGATGGATATATTTATTGCTGATAGTGTAGATAATAAATGGGATGCTTTCTCCAAAATTTTTAATAAATCATTTAACCATTTTTGTCCAATTGTAACAAAGAAAACACAGATAAACCATAAAACCAAAATTAAACTACCATCAAATATAGCAATACAAGAAAAAATGAAAGATATATACCATTTATATCAGTCATCAGGTTTCACATACTACAAAAATATGTATAAATTTTATAAAAAAAATGTTTTGATGTGAACTACAGAATTTGAAAGCGAGAATTTATGGGAAAAAAATGTTGATTCAAATAAAATTGGGAAAACCACCGGGGTCTAATAAATCATGTAAGAAAGGACAAGCAGGAGATGGAGAATATTGAATTAAATGCAAATGGAAAAATAGAAAAAGATCCCAGTAACATTAGCAACATGTTTAATGATTTCTTCCTAAATGTAGGAGAACCCATGAGTAGCAATAGAGTAATTGCAGACAATAGAATTAATTACTCCATCAATAAATTTTTTTTTTTTTTTTTTGTATGAGACAACGGAAGAAGATTTAAGTAGTATTATAAAAAAATTTAAGAAATAAGAACTCTAGTGGGTGGGACGGCATAACTACCTTTATATTGAAACAGTGTAAGGAAGCCCTTCTCAAGCCATTGACATTTTTGATAAATGATTTCATAGCAAATGGGGAATTTCCAAATTGTCTGAAAATCAGCATAGTTAGGCCTGTATCTAAGAAAGGCAACAAGAAAGATATTAGTAACTACAGACCTATTACTCTGACCTCTGCTCTGAGCAAACTATTTGAAAAAGTTATCCTAGTGAGATTAAATAACTTCATATTACAAAATAGCATCATTAATCCCTTCCAGTATGGTTTTCAGAAGTGGTTATCCACTACTTCTGCTGTAACTCAGTTTATGCATGAGGTTTTAGAAAAATTAGATAAAAAACATAAAGTTGCTGGATTATTCCTAGACCTCTCAAAAGCATTTAATTGTGTTGATAACCACCTACTACTATGAAAATTAGAAAATTATGGAATTAGAGGACTAGCTAATAAACTACTGTCATCCTACATCCAAAATAGACCTCAATACACAGAAATTTATTTTAAAAATGGCGAATCAGTAAGTAAGGTAAAATCAAAAATGGGTGTAGTTAGATGTGGTGTCCCTCAGGGATCTGTACTTGGTCCTTAGCTATTTGTTTTGTATATAAATGATATGGATATACCAAATAAAAGTAGAATTATAGCATATGCAGATGACACTACAGCAATTTGCTGGGATAGCAATGATTCCACATTAGAGACAACTGCTAATAAGACCTCAAATGAGTTATCAGAATATTTTGATGTAAATGGATTAATTTGTAATGAGAAAAAAACATGTTTAATAAAGTTTGAATTAAGAAATCATGATATAGACAATAAATTAAGATTAATAACTAGTGAAGGAAGCATCTATGAAACATATGAATACAATTTCTTACGAATATATGTTAACAAATTCCTAACATGGAAGCCACATGTTGATTTTGTATGCAAAAAAGTGAGTAAAGTCATTTTTCTAATCAACCAGTTATCAAAAGTCTTGGACAGCAATATTCTAAGAAATGCCTACTGTGGAATAATCTTTCCACATATGATGTATGGTATTGAAGTATGTTGATCAATATGCACCGATTGTTACTGCTGCAGAAAAGATGTATTAGAATAATGTACAAGCTAGATAGAAAAAAATCATGCAGATAAATATTTAGTCAGGAAAATATTCTTAATTTTCACTGTATGTATATAGGGTTATGCTATTGATTCAAGGTAATCCTCACGTTAACCACACAAATATTGAATTTCATAAATATAACACTCGTACCAAGACAGACCTTATATCAAAAGACATAACTCTAAGGAAGCAGGTAAGAGTGCCAGGCTATATAATAAGCGTCCAGCTCATCTAAAGATATTGACTGGGAATGAAAACAAAATTGAAATAAAATCTTATCTATGAAATAAGGTCTTGTACAAACTTGATAAATTGTAAAAAATATATCGTATGAATGTACCTCTTTTATTTACTTTGCTAGAAACTTGTATCACAAGCATATTGGCAATAAGAAATTATTATTTGATTGTGTACAAAATACCAATCAGTTCAACTAATGGTTAAATACACTGATAATAGAGTTCGCACAATCTGCCGAGAGAAATGAGAAAAGACAGATGACAAATTACATTAAATAAAACAGAAATGGGCAATGAACTGATTCAATTTGAAGTGCAGTATCTGTGTGGTTGATATCTTTATGCGATCAGCTGATTTACGTGCAGGTTGTGTAGCTGTTGTATTGTGAGATTCCATTCATTATCTGCTTTCTGAAGAGGAATACCTGGGCAATACGAAGACAATAAGTGCTGACTGCGCGAGACAGCAGACAGGTATATATATATCTTTTGTCTGTCTATGAACACTTAGGGTAAAATAATCTCTTTTCACCGCAACTTCAATTACGCTGGTTCCTTTGATGCTCTCAATTGTTCACAAGATGTTATTCACGTGATTACTGCTGTACTGTTTCAAATGAACACATTTTACACCTGAGATTATATTTGCAGAGTTGTAATGTTTTTTGCTTTATAATTTTTAACATTATGCAGTTACCTTTGAAGGAGTACTTTCTTCTTTCCGAGTTCCATTTTCTCCTTACAAATTAGGTACTTTTGGAATTATCTAGCAGTAACGTGAATATCTTAACTTTGCAATATTTACAAGAAATTTTCTGTTAGTTCTTGCAGCTGTGTGGCCTCGCACTGACCGATATTGCAGGCCCTGAATGTGATTGTGTGCAGTCGTTTATAAGAAGCAGCGACACTGATCAGGTTGCAACTGACAGTTAAGCTGCTGGTTTTCTCACTGCTGCCTGTGTTATTCAATTTCTTTTCTGTTCGATATCAGTTGACTGTAAAGTTTACCTGGGTGAATGTTTTTTATACAGCTTTTATCCATAAGTTTGACATTGGCTGATAGACTATGTTCAGAAAAGTAAAGATCAAGAAAGCCACAGCAATACAGTCACTCACATCACTAGTGATAATTTTCAATTACTAATTTGTAAAATAGCCTATTGGTATTATTTTTGATACTGATAATTATTTTATGCATTTATACTAGCAGAAATCATTATTTATTCCCTAATTAAGTAGGATATAATTTGCAGTAAAGAGAAAGTTTTTATCCTTTTTTATATATTAATTGTCAATTTAATAGGAATACTTTCATCTTAACAATTACTTTTATATCAGTATGACCCTACACACAGTTGCAAATTATTTTCTTCAGTTGGTTGTTACTGTAAAATTTATAGTGGTAGTGTCAGTTTACCTTAACAATGCAGTTGGTATATGGGGTTCTTGCCTGAGAAAATTTAATATTTATAATCTGTTTTGGATAATAGACCACACCGTTAGTAATAAAAGTGTACGAATAGTTAATAATCTAAATAGTTGGTGCAAATTACTGTCACATATTTTTGCAATTTTAATAAATGATGTTTTAAGTATTGATATATTTCAGTGCACAAACTATGAGAACAGAAATATAATTTGCCACAAAGAGTTACTTGGTGAAGCAGCCACATTCCATGTTACAAAATACATCAGTTTCCTGTGTACATAGAAGATTTATGTTGTTATCATGTATTTGCATTTAACTGTGTGGTATTTTACAGAGTTTGCAAGTAATTTATTTTATTGAATTTATGCTAGAAATTTGTCAAAAGTGGTAGTATATAAAAACAAGCTGTATAAAACAGGGAAATGCATCAAATAGATAAGCAGGTTTGTAGGGAAATTGTAGTTGCAATTAATTAAATTAATTTAAATTGCTTTTCTAACATAATCTTGATAAATAATGTTAATGTGATTTTGATACCATCAGTCTGTACTTATTACTTCATTTAAATAATTAATTTTTCATTTTCCCAGTGGTAATTCCCTTTCTTATTATTTTGTATTTATCTTATATATTTTGAGTGTTAAATTTCTCCCTCATCTGCTTTTGCAATTTTAAGAATTTTAATTCTAAAATCCTTCAGCCTTTTTGATAAATTATTCATCAATTCACTAGGTAAATTGTTCCAATTCCTGACACCCTTACCGACAAAGAAAATTTTCCCACTCGCTTATTCCTGAAATCGAGTACTAGCTTGTGATCATGGTCACCTTTTTCCACTCCGTTATGCATGAAATCGAGTAGCCAGCTTGTGGTTATAGTCATCTCTTCCCTTACATGCACTATTCCTAATTCTTTGACCAATATCCCTACAATCTCAGTCACTGACATGGGTCTTTTACACTCTGACCAGTGACTTGTGTTTCTGAAAGACTGAATTCGTCATATAACATCTTTATCCTTCTGTTAGTTGTAAAGTTGTAGTACTGTGTGTCGCTTTTAACCAGATGTTCTTCTGCCACAGTCATCTCTTTGACCCAATTAATATTTGTTTCATTTATTTAATTATTGTTGTTCATCTGACATGCTTTGCTTATTTTATCTGTATTACTCTGCTACAAAACTTTCATAAGAACTATGTGTGTATTAAATTGAATTAACTTTTTATACGTTTTCCCCAATGTGTGTTCATCTTCATGTGCGAAAGCAATTGACCGTCAACAAATGGCGACTAACCGGTTCGTTGAGAGAGATTTGTATAGTTTGTATGCGAGGCAAATCGGAGTCAACTAAGTTATTGGCCTTGGTTGAGAATTGTTCTGCTTGCGTAACAACAAAAGATTTGCGTTTGGTTGGCACTTGTATAAATGCCGAACCAAATAGATTATTTTATTAATGTGTGTTAGTTTTATTAATTAGTTATTTGACTTGCCTAATGGTGTTTACCCCGTAATTACTTGTTATTGTGTATAAAATCATTGGAGTAAGGAATGTGATGGCATTATAAAACTGATAGATTTTTATAGTAAATAGAACATTTTTTGTACCTTGCAAACTGTGATTATTTAAAGAAAAATTAAAGAGATTAGACGCTTGCAGGGAGTTACTTTTTCGTTGTTACTGTGCAAAATGTGAAGGAAAAAATGGATTTTTTGTTGATATATTTTCGCCAGGAAAGGCAAAGAGATGAAAGCAAATACAAAACTGGGGTGGTGCTGATGAAGTATACAAAATAACATTGTTTCTTTTAGCAGTATAGGCTTCTTGCAGGATATATCTTACTTATCAATTTTTTAATAAAAAATATTCTCTTCTTTGACATCTTTTGGAACCACAATATTGAAAAGAGAGGTCATTTACCAACGTATTTTTTTAAATTAATTTTTTGATCAGCTTTTTACAGTAAATTAATTCTGTACTTGGGAAACTAATAAATTCCCTTCTTCCCTCATGAGATCGGCTTGTTAAATTATAGTTCAAACATTACTTATTAATTTATAATATAAAATTCTAGCGACCTGGACGAGTTTTCGAAGTCAACTGCGATTCCACATGGCCGAGTCGATTGGCTCCAATCCCTTGGTTTGATGAGGACTGAGAGGCCGAATGCCAATGCATTGGCCACCAACGTTCATCCCAAGAAATTGGTTGTTGACCTTGTGTACACGCCTTTACTAATCAATTATTCTAAGCACTATTTGTTCCCCATATCCCAAATGGTCTGTTGGCTTCGTGTTACTTTCAACCTGTAATGTTCTTTTTCCCTGCTTCCACACAGGCTAAATGGTGTATCTAAATACATTATATCATGGTTTACCATGTGTTCAACTCACTATGAAAATTAGATGTAAGCTACAAAGTTTGTACCCTTGTAATTCTATAAGAATCATCATAGCAATTCGTTGTCTACTTTCTTAGTGTTTTTTCAACCTTTTGGAGATTTCTTGAAATCCTGTCATGTAAGCTTTTATAATTATTTTTGCTGTGAGATAACTTCACCCCTCTACAGATCTGTTGTTCAGTACAGGCCAGCCAACTGTCCCAGAAAAATAAAACACAAAACATATGTCCTAGGCCATAGAATCTGAAACAGGATTAGAAAATTATGTAAACGGATTATTAATATGGCAGCTCTGAATATTCCTACATCAATGTCATCCCAGGAAACAGTAACGCAATACCGACGAGCCACTATTGTGTTACTGTTTCTTAGGATGACGTTGATGTATGATTGTACAAGATAACAGTGATAGAATTTTTCAGCTGCGTCCAAGAATAATGATAAAGTGTGTACATTTCTATAGAATTATAAGTTAAGGTGATTGATCAAAGAGATGTGTATTAATAATAATTGAATTGAATTGAATTTTATTTGATCCATGAAGTCATAATTTATGACATAGGACAAGTCATCAGTAATTACAATAAGCATTACAATATAATTTTTTTCACACAATATAGCATTACATATCATTATTATAATTATCATACTTAAAATTGCACAGTCAATACATATGTTCAACTGAAGTTAAATTAATATTTCAATGTTTTACAAGTTACAATACAAAATAATTTAATCATGTTTGTTCATTTCTCGATTGTTCATATATTCATTGACACTATAGAAGCTATTGACTAATAAAAAAAATTTTAGCTTATATTTAAAATTATGTAAATTTGATATTTGTTTATGTTTTCAGGAAGAGAGTTGTACAGAATTTTAGGCTGGTAGAGTACACTATTTTGGTATAAAGCTTTCTTGTGCCACTCTATATGAAAATTATTCCTATTCCTTGTTTCGTGTTTATGTATTTCCTTATTTAGCGCTGCATATTCCTGATGTGATTTCAGGAAGCAGATACACTCAAATAAGTATATACATGGTAGAGTCAGTATTTTTAGTTCTTTAAAAATATCCCTGCAGGATTCTCTACGTTTCATACCTTTCATGATTCTTATAGCTCTCTTCTGAAGTATGAATGCCTGTTTTGCATGTGTTGAATTTCCCCAAAAAATTATACCATATCTTAATAAGCTATACATATATGAATAGTAGGCACTCAACATTGTTTTCAAAGAGCAGCAAGCTTTAAGCATTCTTAAAATATAACAACATTTGCTTAACTTCTTATTCAGTGATTCAACATGTTTATCCCACTTTAAATGTTCATTCAACCATATTCCTAAAAATTTTGTGTCATGTATTTGTTTTATATAGGTATCTCCTATCTTCACTAAATTACTACTGTTATTTTTGTTTATTATATGAGTGAAACTAATCCATACTGTCTTTTCATGATTTACAATCAAGCAATTATCATGGAACCACTTTTCCACTACTTTTGTTGTTGCAGTTATTTTCTATTGTAGGTCAACTTCATCCTGCCCTTTTATAAAAATATTAGTGTCGTCTGCAAACAATACCTCATCAGCTGTTAATAAATGATTTGGTAAATCATTTATATATGTAAGAAATAGTAAGGGTCCTAAGACTGACCCTTGTGGTACTCCGTGGTCAACTTTCTGATACTCTGAAAAATATTCTTTACCATCATGACATACTTTTACTCTCTGGTACCTGTTAGAGAGATATGATTTAAACTAATCATATGCTTTGCCATGAATACCGTATCTGTACAATTTTATTAATAAGAGGTCATGCCTAATAAGATCAAAGGCCTTGGACAGGTCTAAGAATAACCCACTGTTTATTTCACCCTTATCCACTGCACTGAGAACAGTATTCAGAAAATTGTAAATGGCTGTTTCTGTGGACCTATTTTTCCTAAACCCATGTTGTGAATTGCTTAGTATTTTGTTTCTAGTGAGAAAATCAGTGAGCCTTTCAAACATTACTCTTTCAATTATTTTTGAAAAGCCAGGTAGTAGAGACACAGGTCTGTAGTTCTTTATGTTATATTTGTCATCCTTTTTGTAAAGTGGTGTTACTGTTGAATACTTTAGTTCTGTTGGGAATATTCCTGCACTAAAGGAATCATTAATAATATCTGTAAGCTGGGAAACAATGTATCCTGAGCTGAGTTTAATTATTTTGTCTGGGATCCCATCAATACTGCAGGACATTTTATTTTTTAATTTAGAAATAGCATTTCCTACTTCTGTTATAGTAACTGGATATAGAAACATCATATATTGGAAAAAAAGTGTAAAATGATAGCGAGAAATCAATGAGATGGTATATCTTCAGAACTGGGGAAAACTTGGATCTGTGTTTTAATAGAGGGAGTGAGAGAATGCTTTCCACATACAATATAATGCGGATAATAAAAGCAAAGATGAATTTTACCAGAATGTGATTAAGTTTTGCTGAATTATGTTAACCTGTGAGACTTTGATGCAGCGCAATACAATAATGTGTTACGTGAGTGGAGACTGCTCCTGTGTAATGTTGCAACGGATCCTTAAAGGGTGACCAACAAGATGGTGTCAGGAAAATACAGTGTTCCGATAGCTCACTGTTTTCTTAAACAGGTATTTTCTTCATGATTAATTGACTTTCTCGTTATGCCGCGTTGTTTATTTCATTACCTGAGATCTTAAGAGGTGGAAAGGACTGGGAGCAAGGAAAGGGAAGGAATTCTGCCATGTCCTTTTAAAGGAACTGTTTTGATAATCACAAGGAATGATATGCGGAAACAATAGAAAACCAAAATCTTGATGGTTGGGCAGGGATTCAAATCCTCATCCAACCGAATGCGAGGCCAGAGTGTTACTGCTCATCTACCACGTTCGATTTTCGTTAGGTATCGCGTGTCTTCCGTTGCCTGCTGTGACTTTCTCAACTGATCTGCGCTTATATGCCTAGAAGCAGAGCGCCTGGCTTTGGTCCGCAGCCAATACGCTTGCCTGATTTGATTCCACTGGAAGCGATTGGCCTAATTCGCGGATCTCTACAAAATCATCGGATATCGGTCACAGAACTAGGAATAGTGCATGGAAGGGGAAAGGCGACCATGAAAATCTTGCACTCGATATCATTTTTCTTTTGTTGGTAAGGGTGTAATGGATTGGAACAAATTGCAAAGTGAAGTGATGAATAGTTTTCCAAGAACTCTTAAGGAATTTAGAATTAAAATTTGTAAACCATAATATTAAATGGGGAAGGAATTTAACATTCCAATTATAAAACAAAATTTTAAAAATATGTATATAAAAGAGGGGTAAATGGATCACTGGGGGAATTGCCAGTGAAGTGTTGGCTCCATCGCAATTAAAATTGATAATAATTCAGCCAGTCGGCGCAGGAGTCTAACAGCTTAGGTTCAGACTATATAGGAAACTGCAGCCAGGCGCTACGCTTCCAAGCATATAGGAGGGAGCGTGACAAGAGGCAGTTCAGTCGAGGTAGTCACTGGGCCGTAGCTAGAGTTGAATTTAAGGTAGGGCGGAAGCTAAAATTTTAATTGATCTAATCTGGTGAATCGATTTTTGTCATACTTGTGGTTGTGAGTGAGTGAGGTAGTATTTAATTGTCGGGGGGGGGGGGGGGGTGATAGATAAGAGAGAGAAAAAAATAATTTATTCAGGTTTATATTATTTCCACAAACATATTAATATTATAAGGCTTTTATAGCCTCGTGGGATCACTTTAGTCATTTTCTGGTTATCTTCTTAGTAATGTGCATGCACCATTCTTTCCGAATTTCCCAGTATCTTTTGATTCATTGTGATCTTCTTTGTCTTTCCTCACCTGTAAATAACCTCCTCATTGCGTGTCATTTGTCTCTTTTTGGTTTAAATCTTATTTTTTAGTATTTCAATTCTTTTTCTGATTTGTTTCGTAGATCATCCAGGGTTATTTCTAATTCTTCCACATCTCCTCTAACTTGCTTAATCCATCCTGCCTATTGCTTCAGCTTCCAAAGTTTTTCTATTATTCTTCTTATTAATGTGGTTTCTGGTATCCTCACGATGTGACCAAGGAAAGAAATTCTATTCCTGCGTGTAGTATCTGTGACGGGATCCAGTTCCTTGCACATCACCTCACTTGCCACTAGGGGAAATAGGTACAATTATAAAAAGGCACAGGTTTCAAATTTTAAGAGATATTTCAGAGAACAATTCAGAAAATGGAAGGAAGGCTCAGGTACAGTAGAGTCAAGGTAGGAAGAGTTCAAGGAGATAATAAGAAAGGGGGAAGAAAAATTTATTCCAAAGCAGAAAATAAAGAGAAGTAGAGAACCTATGTGCTATAATAGAGAAGTGAGGAGGTTAAAGAGGTTGGTAAGAAAAGAATATAACAGAGTTAAGAGACAGCAGGGTAGTAGGTAATATTTAAAACAACTAAACAAGAACATAATAACAGCAAAGAAAATGTCTAAAGAGAGGTTTATGAAGAGTATTGTCAGTGCAGCAGGACCATTGACTGATGCATCTAGAAATTTCTATGGCTGTATCAGGAAACTGAGTAGAAGGGAGGGTGTAGAGACACTTATAGATAAGGATGGAGAAGAAGTTACTGACGATTTGAGAAAGGCAGAGATTTTAAGTAACTGGTTCAGTGAAAGAATTAGGGACAATGAATCAGAAACAGGAGGGTCTAATTCGGAGAACGAGCTTAACAAAACAATTAGAAATGACGATAGTAAAAAATTTGATATCCATCCTGAGGAAATCATGAAGGAAATAATAAAGCTGAAAAAGAATAAAGGGGCTGGTGAAGATAATATTACTACAGATATCTTAATGATAGCCAGATGTGACATTGTACCTTATCTTGAGTCTAGACACTTGCTGCTTACCACAGGACTGGAAAAGTGCAATAGTAGTACCGGTACATAAGGGAGGGGTGAGAAATAGAGTTGAGAATTACAGGACAATCAGTTTGACATCAGTGGTAGGTAAATTAATGGAAAGATTGATATGCAACCACATCAGAAATATATGTGAGGAACGTAAGTGGTTTTCAAGCAAGCAACATGGTTTCAGGCAAGGATATTTATGCGAATCTCAGTTGGTGGGATATATGCAAGATATTTGAGATGAAATGGACAAGGGAGGCCAAATTGATAGTGTAGCACTTCATTTGTCTAAGGTGTTTGACAGAGTAAGCCATAAAATGGTAGTAAATAAGGTAATAACCATTGGAGTGGATAAGAAAGTGATTTGCTGGGTTGAAGAATTTTTAAAAGGTAGAAAACAGAAAGTTAGGGTAGGAAATGTAGTATCAAAAGAAGTTGAAGTAAAATTGGGTGTGCCACAGGGTAGCGTATTGGGACCATTGCTAATGATTATTCTAATGAATAATTGTGTTGATTGTTTACTATCTGAAATTAGATTGTTTGCAGATGACATAATGCTGTATAAAAGAATCAAAACGATTGAGGATTGTAAACAGTTGCAGGGTGATCTGGACAGGATATCTAATTGGGTTGGTAAACATGGAATGAGGATAAATGCAAAGAAGAGTCAGCTTATTAGATACACAAATAAAAAACAAAAGGTTAATTATGAATATAAGGTGGGGAAAGAATTGCTTTCTGAAGACTTGAAATGTAAATATCTTGGAATTACTTTTGATAACAAACTTAACTGGGCAGGACACATAGGACAGGTGGTAGGAAAACGTTTCAAAGTTCTGCACTTGTTGGAGAGAGTGATGTGGGGATGGACGAGAGAAGTAAAGGAATTGGGTTACAAAACTTTGGTCAGACCATTGCTCCAATATGGTAGTGTAGTATGGGATCCTCATTTTACGTATCAAATACAGGAGTTCGAGAGGGTGCAAAAAAGGGCGGCTAGATTTGTTTCTGGAAATTATCGCAGAATGCAATCAGTGACGGATATGATAAAGGAGCTGGAATGGGATTCATTGCAAGAAAGGAGGAGAATGAGGAGGGTCATGGGAGTGTACAGGGCATATCCTGGCGATGAGGCATGGAAAGATATTGCAATAGGTATGAAAAGTAGTGCATGGAAGGGAAAAGATGACCATGACCACAAGCTGGCACTCGATTTCAGGCTCCAGGGTGTAGGAAGATTTTTTTTTTTAGGTAAGGGTGTCATGGATTGGAATGAGTTACCAAGAGAAATGATGAATAATTTACCGAAAACTTTGAAAGAATTTAAAGATAAAATTTGTAGAGGGCAAATGTAGGTGGGTGCAGGATAGGTGGAAGATGGGTGTGTAGGGAAATTGCCACCGGAGCCTGTGCTCCATTGCAATTAAATTAAAAAAAAAATCCTCCTTTCTGATATTTTTTATTTCGACATGTTCTTGCAATTCTTCTCTCCACTTTAAAAATTTTGACAATTCTGTTTTTCAGAGTAACTTTAAATAGAGTTTCGCTTCCGTATGTTACTTCTGGCTGAACCACCGTTTTGTAGTGTCTTAATTGATATACATGTTTTGTTGTATGTAGACCACATTAATTTTTGAGCTTTTATCATTTTGTTAGTTCTCTCTTGCCAGACATGTTTTTCATTCAAGTTGCATGTTATAATTTCGCCCAGGTATTTAAATTGTTCTACTATTTTTACTTTCCTGTTATCTACAGTTATGTGGTTTATTACTAGAGGCTCTGTTACCGTAATTTCAGTATTTTCAAAAGATATTCATAGTCCTTATTTCTGTGCTATTTTTGTAGACTAATTATTTGATTCCTGACTTCTTGTATTTTATTTGCTAGTAATGTTAAGTCATCTGCGAATCCCGAACAATTTAAGTTTATTTGATCCTTCTTGGTGGTAATTTTTATGTTTTTAGGATTTTCCTTGTACCATTCTCTCATCACGCATTCAAGGGCACAGTTGAAGAGCAGTGGTGAAAGACCATCTCCTTGTCTTAGTCCTGTTTTAATTATAAATGCTTCAGATAGTTCTTCTCTGAAACTAACTGTGGATATTGTGTTTGTGATGGTTAATTTGATCAATTTTATTAATTTGGGATGGAGTCCAAAACTCTGTAATATGTCCAGCAATAAATCTCTATGGATACAATCATAGGCTTTCTTGAAGTCTACAAAGGTTACTGCTAGTTACTTTTGTCTTCTTTTGTAGGCATCCATTATTAGTTTTAAGGTGATTATCTGTTCTGGGCAGCTTCTCCATGGTCTAAATCCTCCTTAATATTCTCCTAGTTCCTGTTCAAGTTGACCTTTGCAGCGATTGTAGAGTATTCTCGACAAGACTTTATACGTGCAATCCAAGAGCGAGATACCTCTGTAATTGTCTGGGTTTGATTTTTCTCCTTTTTTATATATTGGATGTATTATAGCTGTAGTCCAATGTTCTGCTAGCTCTTCTCTGTTCCAGATTTTCATCATTGGTCTTCTCCACTTGTTTTGTAGTTCTTGAGCTCTCTTAAAGCTTCAAGTACTGTTGTTGGGTTTGTATTTTCTGTCGGTGTTTTTATTGGGGTTTCTGTGTTTATTTGAAGTAGTTCTGGAGAATTCTCGCAATTCAGTAGTCTGTTAAATGCTTCTGCTAGGATTCCCGTATTTTCTTTAATGCTATAAACCATCTTATTATTTTTATCCTTTATGGAGCGTCCATAAACCACGTATCTTCATTTTGGCCACCTGTGAAACCCCCATCCCCCCTCCCCGTTGTACATAACTTTTTTCCCCCCTTTTGGTTCCAGAGGACATTTCATACTATTTTCTCTTGTTAGACTATTGTAAATTACATACGGAGGTGATTAAATAAAGGAAATAAATATTCACATGCTGTTGTGTGTTCTGTATGTCATTTTAACTATTCAAGATGATATGAATGGAAAGCTATGTGGCCTGACTCGGAACCCCCCTCCCACCACATAGTGCAGCCTTGCAGCCAACCCCTCCCCCCCTAGACCGAACCACGTAGTTTATGGATGCTCCCTTGGAATTAGTGTTGGAGGATCATATCTTAGGAGTTACCTGCTAAATATTTTGCAGTAATCTTGCGAGTTTGTTTTCTTGCTGTTTGTTTCTGTCATAAAAATGTATCTCTCTTTGGTATTGGCGTTTAACTCTTAGCTTTCTTTGCTTTGCGAGTTCCATGTGTGATTCTTCAGTTTTCTGACTGATATTTTACGCAAGCTTTATGTCTATCTTCTACTGTTTTATCACATTTGTCATTCCACCATTGGTGATTTTTCCGGGATTTATTGGAGCTTCTTGTTCACCTATTTGTTTCAGTTGGGAAATTATTTCCTCCAGGTCATCAGTTAATTTTATACTCCCAGTTCTTTTTTCATATTCCGTGTTATTTATCAGTTTATTTGGGTCATAGGTCTCTTCTTTTTGGGGTGGAATCCTTTCTTTGCTACAGAGTGAACTTAATTTTTATTTTTACCATGTAATGATCTGATCCAGTGTCTGTTCCTCTAAGGATTTCTCTGTGGTAATTATTATTCATACAAACATAATCCAGCTGCCATCCTCCTTTTTTCCAGTCTGGGTGTTTCCAGGTTTTGAGTTTATTTGGTCTTCTCATGAAGTATGTTGATTTTGAGATCATGTCATGGTTTCTGCAGAATTTCACCAGTCTTATGCCATTCTTGTTCGTTCTTCTCTGTGCTGGCCATTTCCCTATTACATCTCTATATTTTTTTCCCTTCCTAATTGGGCGTTTAAAATCTCCAATTAAAATTTTGGTGTGATTTTTTTTATAGTTGTTGCTGTTATGTCCAGAAGGTCCCAAAATTCATCCACCTCTTCTCCATGTTCTTTCCTATTGTTTTTATCATTAGATCGGGAATGGGCATTTATTATCATGTATATTCTATTGGCAGCTTTTAATAGTTAGCGTTGAGAACGTAGGAGATTGTGTTTTGAATTCTACTACTGACTCTATTATTTTGATGTTGACTATGAATCCTGTTCCGAATTGTGGACACTGCTTCATTACCCTTTTTCCCGGTATTTCCTTTCTATACCCTTGTGATTCTATTGGTTCTTGATCGGTATTTCTCATTTTCTGGATTCCGGCAACAATATCCTTTGCCGATCCATTTTGTCTGTCAAAATCTTGAGTTATGCTGGTTGGATGAGGGAGGTTGTATTGTGTATTGCTATGTTATTTATCTACCCTTTTTTAATTCTAAATTTAGCTCTTCTATCAGGCTTGGGTATTTCCAGATGCTCCGACTCATCTAGGTCATCTTTCATGTGACTGTCGACCTTATATGAGTGCAGTATTCCCTAGCTGTTGCCAGTCAGTGAAATTTTCCTTAAAAGACCTCCTTCCATGTTGACAGTAAAAGGTATTCAACCATGTGCAAGCTCCGTGTTACAACTACGGTTGTTAACCATAGAGGTTGTTGTGTGTTTGGTCGACAAGAGCCATTTTATTTCACTCAAGTTGGTTATGACCCACCCCTATCCGCCACCTCGGAATATAATCTCTCCGCCTGCTCTGACAGCATAGCAGTTTCGTGGCCACAAACATATTATTAAAAATGCATAGGATCTCATTCAGTTCAACTGACTTCGTTCCTTTTTTTTAACTGCTTTACGTCTCTCAACAGCGAGGTCTTTAGAGACGGGAAAGGATGAGGACAAGGAATGGGAAGGAATTCGGCCATGGCCTTTTTAAGGAAGCATCCCAGCATTGCCTGGAGTGATTTGGGAAACCATGGAAAACCCAAATCTGGATGCCCAGACGGGGATTCGAACCGCCGTCCTCCCGAATGCGAGGTCAGAACGCTATCCGTTACACCACCATGCTCGGTGTTCCTTCCATTTCAAAGGCCAGAAATACAATGCTTACCATTCTTTCGTGACCCATTGACAGCCTCTGAGGCCTGTCGATTGCAGTCAAAGTTGAAAACGTAGATCTGCACGCAGCAGTACTACATCTTGTGGTTGCCACAGATGCTAAAAGCTCATATATATCTTTCAACGCCAATCGCTGCCTGTACAAAACTCGCATTGTGTTTTCCGTTTTATCCTCGCAATGACTCAAATGAGCTTTGACCACGGTAGCCTCTTCCCTTGATGGATTTGTTAGACCTGAAAAATCTAATTAATTTACTACATACAGATTACATTAAAAACAGAAAAGAATAAAATATCTAGCATCTAGATACAAACTACTTATAAAACCTAAAAATCATAAAAACTATGGTCCCCCTGTGAAAGGTATCAAGATTGCTGGTTACATTCCAAATTGAATTGCCAATGAAATTTTATGTGCGAAGAAACCTTTCACAGGGGGACCATAGTTTTTATGATTTTCAATCCTGCGTTATGTGCTGCAGGTCTAAGCAGGGATAAGATTTTTTTTACCCCAAACATGGCCATTCGGAATTCCAAGTTGAGTATGACTTTTAATGCTGACACTATTAGCTCCATCGTCACCATTAAATCTGTCATTTTTAATTTAATCTAAAGTCAACAAAATTGATGAATAATTATTGTTTACAACTTTTGCAACCGCCAAGTGTCTTGACCAATGCTGTTCAAGAAATCAGCCAATCCTTTTTCCACTATACAAGGCAGCTGTTTTGCCATGGTGAAAGAATTCATGTAACATGATGTATTGATCCAAAAAAAGACGAATGAAAGTCTTTTCCGACATTCTCCTGATGAGTATAAAATGCAAGAGATGGTTGTACCAATAGACGTGAGGAATTATTTGGCCATATTTATTTTCTATTCTGGTCGCATCTCCCGAAACTTTCCCATACATTACACTTGCGACATTATAACATGCCGGAGAGGTCAATGTTATTTTGGAGAAGCATATTTAACGTTAATTCTGTGAAAGTGGCTGTAACAAGGTTTTTAATAGTTGTAACTGTCAGCAACGACTCATTGACGAACCTATCCTTAATGTAACGTATTATTACTGCAATATTTTCTCGGTTATTTTTACCTTTCATCCCATCTTCCATTACAGTCAACCGGTTCACACCAGATTGCTCAATATCTTTAGCAATGGAACCCCGCACTGCTAGAACCATTTCTTGAATTATTTGAATTTGAATTTCAGGTGAACGATATGTTGCGTTTTGTGTTATATGATTGAGAGCGTCCTTCAAATTAGTATGTTTCATGCATGTGTATTCAAAAAAAAAAAAAAAAAAAAATTCTGAAATAATCCTTGTTCTTTTTCTTTCTCCAAAATATAATTTCCACGCAAAGCGAATTCATTGACAACTAGAAGTTCTACTACTTCAATAATAGTCATTGCATTAGGCCTATCTTTTTCTAATGCTTCTCGACATATTAACGCTTCATCACAGCTAGTTGTAGATATTTTATGTAATTTTTCCAACCACATCGCCATGGCTTGTGTATGAGAAACGGATTTTTAATCCATTTTTTTTTTCCAATTTCTGAATCTTGTGAGAGTGTACAAAGTCTGTTTGCTTCCATGAGGTAAAAATTGCTGCAAAAGTAGCAAAAAGCAGCATCTTTCTCGACTGAATACTGCAACCATTTATATCACTTGAACCAGTCCACTACAGAGATTCTGTTCTTTTAGATGTACATCTAAAATAACTTGCTTTATCGGTTCTCCAATTTGTACAATTTCAGAAGAAACACTACAGCTAACATTACCAACATGTTTCACCAAACCTGTTTCCATAGGACTAGGAATAGTAATTGTATTTTGTGCTTCCATCTGTTTTGAGGAATGAGGTCCTTCATGGTTAATTTCCTCTTCAACTCTTCGTTTCTTGCTAAAGAGAGCCTGTATATATCCATCACAAAATCAATAGGTCTTCAGTTCACAGCACTAAATAAACAATTGTGTCACTAACTGCCTAAAACATTGTACCTACACTACACTAATAAACAACATAGACAATATATACTTCAAATGTCATCTGTGGGCAGAATAACGAATTAGTATAAATGACAGTGACAAAATGTAGTTAATTCGGAATTGTTTATATGTCGCTATGTTAGTAGTTCATTAATTTTTTCCCCATCATTTTATACTATGAACAAACAGTTTAGGTGATTAGCATATTATCTTAGTTGATGGTATCTTTTAATGTAGGGCATTGGAATTTTAAGGTAGGGCATTGCCCCACAATGCCCCCCCCCCCCTTAGCTACAGCCCTGGGTAGTCACAGTAAGCTTACTACAGACGGAAGTGACGCCACACCTGTAAAGACAGTTGACCCAGTGATCGAAATGTGAATGTTATGTTGCAGTAATGTATTGTGTAGATATGGAGACATATTCAATTATACTGAGAAAAGATTAATTAACATATGTGAGACACACACACACCACAAATTATTAATTAACTTTATCCATTAAAACAATAAAAAAACCTTCAGATAGTGCATTCTATAATTGAAAATTGTACAAATATAAATCTCACAGTAGATAATATAAGATGTTTTGGATATATAACAGAAAGAAATTTTCAAATAACAGAGAAAACTGATGTTAATGTGTCGGGCAGTAATAAATGATAATGCCATACTTATTGGTGAAACATACTCCAGATAAATTATGAATTGCTTTTTCTCAGAAAAAAAAATTCCTTAAGTATACTTACACACAATCTACAAATGATTGCTACTTGAAACCCATTCATCATAGCATTATATTTTACCTTAGCTTGCTAATATAATAATTTTAAAATGCTGAATCATATATGATACATTCCGTTACATTTGAGTCTTGTGTAACTACAGACAACACATAGGCTGCTGCAAAGAAAATGTGTCTGCAAATTCTGGAAAGGCAAAATTTTGTTTTAATCATATTTATGTGCATATGCCATATTAGCATGTTTCTGTGTATATTTTTGCTTTGTCTTTGTATAAATCAACTGAAAATTCGCATTTATTTTTGTAGGTCAAAAACTAAATTTCAACAAAAAATTATTGTTCACCACTGTGTCAGATGAATTTTAGTGTGATGGAGAAGTCTTCAAATGCACAGACAATCAGAAGTAAACTTTCAGTTGGCTCTGATGTGAGCTATGTTAACACCATTCATGAGAGTAACTACAGCATCTCATCAGTTGCCAGACCTTTTCAGTATACATGTGTCCTGTGCCTGCATCTTTCCAGCACACAGGACTCGTTGATAAGGCATATTTATAGCCATGAACTGTGTATAAGGATTCCATCTCGCATTTGCCAACAATGTGGCGAAATCTTTCTATGTTGGTTCTCTCTAACGAAACACGTGTTCCAGCATATCATCACTATTTGCTCTCCATTATTTGTCTGTGAATATTGTTCTCAAGTATTTGAAGATTTTGTCACACTCTGGCTTCACAAAAATACCAACAGGACTTCACAAAGAAGGTGAGATAAGACTTATATTTTAATGTTCGTATTTTTTTTCTCAGTCATATTTATTGAACTTATGGAATAGGTATTTCATGTAACCTCAAGTTTTCCTTTTAAAAATTGAAGTCTCCTATGAGTATCAGCAGTTAAATACAACACCAAAAGATGGAAATCCATATTTGGAACTATTTAGTTTTTGTAATTTCTATCTAATTAAACTATTAAAAAATTATTTTTTGAAAGCCTGTATTGGAAGATCTAGGTCTTTGTTACAGGGTAGCAAAATGTTTAATTGACATTCTGGTTTAATTTTACAAAAACCTCTGTCTGTCAACACTATAAACAGCTAAAGTAGACTAAAGAATAAATTTATGGTATTATAAGTTGGAATATTTAATTATAAAGTTCTACACAATTACATTGCTATCCTTCTACATACTAATGAGCCAAAAGATTATGAAAACTTCCCCACCCAAAGATTGAATGCAGCAGACGATATCTACATGTACATATATCGAGCCATCATGAGCTACGACTGCAGTGAGCATAAGATCATCGAGGTTGAACGATGGATCAATGGAAATGTGTCACCTGGCCAGGTGAAGCACGTTTATTTTTACACCATGTATATGTTCGTGGCCAGATGTACCATCTTCCAGGCAAATGTAAGCTTGAAACATGCACACACGGAAGTAGGCGGTATTCTGTGGGGAACTTTGACCTGGGTTTCAGTGGAAACCTATTGTAGTAATCAAAAGAAATGTAGGCAGCTTTGTCTATATTGGTGTTAGCTTCTTCCAGTGGGATGGCTGTCATTGTCAGAAGGCCGGAATTGTGCCACACTGGGTTTGAGGGGCATGATAGTGAACCTCACGTTGATGTCTTGCCAACAGGATCGCCTAATCTTTGATGAACATGATAGTGAACTCACGTTGATGTCTTGCCAACAGACTCTCCTTATCTTTGATGAACATGTTAGTGAACTCACGTTTATGTCTTACCAACCAACTCGCCTTATCTTTGAGGAACATAATAGTAAACTCACGTTGATGTGTTACCAGCAGGCTTGCCTTATCTTTGAGGAACATGATAGTGAACTCACGTTGATGCTTGCAAACAGACTTTCCTTATCTTTGAGGCACATTAGAGTGAACTTGTGCTGATTTCTTGGCCAACAAACTCGCCTTATCTAAGCCAGAGTAGAACATATCTGGGATGCTACCGGGCGCCATTTCCCCAACCAAAAACTGCCAACCTATCATATAAGGCAATTGTGTGACCTGTGAATATACAACTCAATCTAAATACCTCTGGAAACATACGAAGGACTTCTAGAATGCCTGCCACACTGAATTACTGTTCTTTTTCTTCCATAGGCTGACCAACATTACATGAAGCAAATAATCATAATATTTTGGCTCATTAGTTCATATTGGCTGGTTAATGCATTAAGATGAAGCTATTTTGTATGGTTTATGGTCTTAGTGATATTCTTTTTGGAATTTATTGTATATTTTTTCAGTCACATAGTAATCAATAATCATGTCTGTGATGATTTAATCAGTAGCCTGCCATCATAATATTTAATAGCATGCTGGTTCCATCGCAATAGAAATTAAATATTTATGTCACTTAAGTTATTAAGCAAAAACACATAAATAGTCAAAAAATTTCACTCTTTCTATACTTTAAATATTTTTCTAATAATGAAGTAAATATTTTGAAAGTGATATGTTTTGATACTTCCTATTAGTTTGTTTTTAGATAGACAAGCTTCAGAAACCACTTTAGTGAAAAACTTATATTACGAATGTGGCGTGGCAAAGTAGTGACCCGATACTTAAAACATTTAGTTGATACAAATAAAGTTGTTAGTTTTTTTTTCAATTTCTAGCATTCAAAGCTTGAATATTATTATATATATATATATATATATAAGGCTTCAAACCATCTGAAACTTTAATTAGGGTTGCCAGTATACAGACTAGTAAATTTCTTCCTTTCTATGTAATGTGTTGTAACACTTTAATTCTTTTACTGAGGAGGTGAATTGTATAATATGAAAACATAATTTATGATTTTTCAAAATACCAACATATGAAAGGGTTTTTTTCTGTTAGTATTGTGTTCTTTACTTGATTTTGAATTCAATTTTTTATTAAATACACTTATATAGTTAGTAATAGACTATCAGCGAAAAAGTAATTTTTGATTGTACTTGAAGGTACTTGTTTGGTTAAAATCTAGCACTTTGCTATTTTGTGGATGAAATTCCTATAGAAAATAAACTATTTAATTTTTATGTCTCTGTTTAGAAACTCACCATTACTTATCATAGGAATAGAAACTGCTATCATATTAACTAGAAATCTTCATTTATATATGATGTAATGCAACTGTTTACCAAAGGAATTGTTAAGCCTACTACACTAAGATTACCTAATGCATGAATAAATATATTAATTTTCTTAGTTGTACTTACTTTGTAAATAGTACTGCTATCATTTTTGTATCAGAATGTTAATTCATTGAGAAGATATTGCTTTTCCTTTTAAAGTGATTTACAATTGTTTAGTAATGTCTCATTGAAATGGTAAGTAGGTAATCATTTTTTGTATCACCATTCTTGAACTTTAACTGTTTTTACTATTAATTACATTTTTTACAACCGATATAAGTACATACACTGACACTTTTTATTCTAATTCTTAAATGCTGCTCAGTTAAGTATCAATATACAGTGTTCCATCATCACTAAGAAACTATTTAGTACTTCTCAAAACACTCAAGTACATTTAAAAATGTTATCTGTTTATTGGCTAAGATCACTATGATATTTACTATACTTTATAATTAATTCTTATTTTTAATGGAATTTACAATACAGATTTCTTTTTCTCTAGGATCAGTAATAACTGTGGAAGTGAGGGTCATGATTACAAGCAGGAATATGAAACAGTGAATTTCTAGAAAAAATAATTAAAGAAGAACAAGATATTAGTTACAGTAATATTGACAGATTAAAAATGGAACAGAGAGAAAACAGCATACAACTATTGCAAAAGCCACTGTTGTGTAAAATAAATGGAAACTCGTACGCCTTCTTATGATCTAAAAACACATCAGAGAATTTATTCCATTGAAGAACCATTTAGTAATGAAGTTTCTAAAATACCTTTTACAATCTCCAAAAAAATAAAAAGCTGCAGAAACTCTTTTAAGCAAGCATTCTACCTTAAAACAAATAAGACAGCTACTACAGATAAACCACAATTCTCCTGGTGTTGCATGTGGTGAATCTTTTAAGAACACTGGTCAATTAAAAGCACAACAAACTATTCAGTCAGATGAATGGCCATTTTTGTCTGATGTCTGTGGAAAATCATTTTCAGAGTCTCCTAAAATTAAAATTAATCAAGAAACCATTTAGGTGATCACCGATTTTCTTGTAAAGTTTGTGAAAAATCTTTTACAGTACATCTCAAAATCTTAAACGCCATCAAAAACTTCATTTGGGTGGACGCCCATTTTCTTGTGAGGTCTGTGGAAAATGTTTTACAGAGTCTTATACACTTAAAAATCATCAAAAATCCATTCAGATGAACGCCCATATTCTGTGAGATCTGTGTAAAAACTTTTAAATCTTCATCTAATCTCAAAATCACCAAAAGATTCATTTACATGATCGCCCATTTTCTTGCAAAGTGTGTGAAAAATCTTTTAGGGTATTATAAACTTAAAATCCATCAAAGGATTCATTCAGGTGAAAGTCCATTTTCTTGCAAGGTATGTGGAAAATCTTTTACAACATCTTATAGTCTTAAATGTCATCAAAAAATTCATTTAGGTGAACGCCCATTTCCATGTGAGTCTGTGGAAAATCTTTTACAGCGTCTTCTAAACTTAAAAATCATCAAAGAATACATTCAGGGGAACGCCAATGTTCTTGTGAAATCTGTGGAAAAACAATTACTTGTTCATCTAATCTCAAAATTCATCAAAAGATTCATCAGGAGAGCGTCCATTTTATTGTGAGCTCTGTGGAAAATCTTTTACAATGTCCTGTAAACTTAAAATGCACCAAAGAATTCATTTAGGTAATCGCCCATTTTCCTGTGATGTCTGTGAAAAATCTTTTACAGAGTATTATAAACTTAAAAATCATCAAGGATACATGTAGGTGAACGTCCATTTTCTTGTGAGCTCTGTGGAAAATCTTTTACAAAGTCGTCTGTTCTTAAGGTCATCGACAGACTCATTTAAATGAACGCCCATTTTCTTGTAAGATCTGTGGAAAATCTTATACACGATCATTTCATCTCAAAACGCATCAAAGGAATCATTTACATAAACTCCCATTTTCTTGTGACATGTGTGGGAAATCTTTTACAACATCTTCTACACTTAAAGCTCATAAAAAGATTCATTTAAATGAACGCCCATTTTCTTGTGAGATCTGTGGAAAGTCTTTTAATTTATCAGGTAATCTCAAAACATCAAAAAGTTCATTTGAGTGAGCGCCCATTTTCATGTGAGATCTGTGGAAATTCTTTTAAATATTCAAGTAATCTCACATCACATCTCAGGATTCATTTAGGTAAGTGCCCATTTTCTTGTGAGGTCTGTGGGATGTCTT
>JARYHS010011806.1:0-21981 GCA_031002005.1 Vandiemenella viatica
TGCCATATTTCAGCCGCATGTAACTGTGTCAGCCATTTAAAGGTGTTAGTATCTATCTGAATCACGAATATAAAAAAGGAAAATGGAATAACCAGTAAAGATCTTTGATTTAGTTTATTTCGCCTTGCATTATTACCACTATAAAATAATTGTTTAAAAAACCCCCATAAAAACCGCCTTCAAAAAAGTGCACTAAAATTTTTTAAATATTTTTATACCTTTCTTAGAAGAAAGTAAATCTAAGTTGATAATATATTACTGTTATTGAAATTTTTACATTAATTAATTATTTTTGGAGTCGGTCCAGCTGTCACATCGCGTAGATCGAATTCCTGGACTTTATTTGGTGTCCGAGAAACGGGGTGTACGAACAAAAATTCCGAATATTTTAAAGCAGATAGTGAGGCAGATATTTTTACTGCGGGAGACAGTTTAGGGAAACAAATTAGTCAGGATTTTAATTTGTGGCTAGGCCTCGTTGGTCGTCCAGGCATATCTCTGGTGCTACAGTGTCAGTTGGTATGCTATATCATGCAGAAACGCTTTACAGTTAGTACAATATCGGCGTATCATCTGTTTATTTCAGTTTTGATGCAACATGTTTCTAACATTAATTGTAGGTAATTGTATTGTTGTTATTCATTATTGTTTTCGTGTATTTGCTTTGGCTGGCACCGACTCGAAAAAAAATAATTAATGTAAAAATTTCTTTAACAGTAATGTAAAATATTGTCAATTTAGATTTACTTTCTTCTAAGCAAGGTATAAAATTATTTTAAAAATTTTAGTGCGTTTTTTTGAAGGCGGTTTTTATGTTGTTTTTTTTTTAAACAATTATTTTATTTTTAAATTTTTAGTGGTATTATAGTTTTATTTTGCATTTTAAATATGCCGCAGCAGTTCTTATTTTGCGACTTCCTGGTAGCTCAGTGGCTAAAGCGCTTGCTTTCAAAAATTTTTTGTCTTTATATACCCCAACAAATTCCTAAACAATGTGAACTGGATGCAGTGTCAAGGAATGTCAGTTTACATTTTGGTCCAGGCTGTGTTCGACCTAATCATAACATCACTTTAAACTGCCGCTCGTTAATCGAAACATATAACATTTGGTAATTAATACACACCATATACACAAATCTGTCTCTGGAATATACCTGTTTGTTCCGGCATCACACTGAAAACATAGATTTTTAATCAGTTTTCACAACGTGAAAGCTTTGGACCCAAATTGAAATATGAGGTACATGTTGAGACATTAGGACACATTTATTTTATGACTTAAAAATAGCTTAATTGATTTTGACAGGACTTAAAACCATGGATATTTGTAAAGAACATTGAAAATTAAAACGGGTGAGGGTAAAGGGGAAGATGGTTTGGACTTTTGTATACCAAATGTAAACTGTCTTTTCTGATTGATATAAAGTGTATGTGTGTAAATTTCTACTGCTATCAGATAAAAACTGTAGGTATGTATAAAAAACAATTAAGTGATGTAGAGGCAAAGAGTAGTTTGGTTTTTGTACTAGTGTGGATAGTATTTTTCTCTTTGTTTTAAAGTATACATGTGCAAAGTTCCATCGAAACCAGATAAAAACTGTAGCTTTGTGTAAAGAACATCTGCAAAAATTAAATGGGGTAAGGGAGTAAGCAGTTTGGTTTTGTAAACAGAATGTAGACACTAAGTTTCTATTTATTTGTAAGTATACATGTGCAGTGTTCCATCGAAATCTGATAAAAACTGTGGGTATCTATAAAGAAAATTGGAATTAGGATGGGTGGGGGTAGAAGAGAAGAGGGTTGGGCTTCTACAATCAAATTTAAACACAATTTTTCTGTATTTTTAAAGTATAAATGTACATTCCTTCAGAATCGGATAGAAACTGTGGTTTGTGTAGATTAAGGGGATGGAAAGGGGGAGAGAGGTTTGGCTTCTCTAAACAAAATGTAGACAGTATTTTTCTGTTTGTTTTGAAGTATACATGTGCATACTTCTTCAAAATCAGATAGTAACTGTAGCTTTACATTATTATTATTTTCGTATCAAAAATATCAAATTACACAGTTAAATACTTTGTGCAAATCAACAACTTTAAACACGCTTAGCCCAGTACTTCGCAACCTCAATCACATTGTGTGTTGCTTGAAACAGGTCTTCGTTGTTGCAGGATGATGGGCACATAGGGCACTCGAGCAAATGATTCATAGTTTGGTCTTCACCACATTCGCACTTAATACTGGTAGTATCAGTATAACCCCATCTCATTAGATTTTCCTTGAGCCTACCCACTCCTGTTCGCAATCGATTTAAGGACCGCCAGACGTTCCAGTCCTCTGCATGACCAGGTGACAGGCGCTCTGCAACTGTCAGTGGTCCCGAGATGTTGGGAACCCTCATTTTCCATAACTCTACTCTTGCCTTTTCAGGTGACCCAATTAGTTCCCGTGATGTTCTGAGAAAGATTTTCCTGGATTTGAGTCTCTGGGCTGGTGGTATATGGCCGTGCAGTGGATGAGCGCTTTCCCGTTCTACTTTGGTCCTCTCCTTGTTCGCAGCCACTTCTCTCCAGATACTGGGTGGTGCAATGCCCGAAAGCTGGTAAGGCCTATCAACTGGGGTAGGCTTTAAACAACCTGTCACTAGCCTACAGGTGTTATTGAGGGCTACATCCACCTGTTTGGTATGAGATGATGAGTACCAAACTGGGCATGCATATTCTGCAACAGAGTAACAAAGGGCCATTGTCGATGTACCTATAGTTTGTGGTTGACTGTCACACCGTGATCCAACTAATTTGCGCAGTAAGTTGTTTCTTGTAGAGATCTTCATTTTGCAATTCATGCAGTGCTTCTTATATGTGAGGTTCTGTCGAGTGTCACTCCCAGATATTTTGGGGTGTTTCATGTCTGCAGTTCGATACCTGGCCACATTACTTTTAACTTACGCTGAGCTTTCCTATTTTTTAGGTGAAAGGCACACACTTAAAGTTTTTGAAGGGTTAAGTCTTAAGTGAATTTCCTTATAATAGCTTGATAGGTCTTCAAGAGCAGTAGACAAATTTCTTTCTACAACTTCAAGTTTTGTGCTCTATGAGGCTACAGCTAGGTCATCAGCGTACACCAAGCTCCTGGAGCTGGATGTAATGGCTGATCGTTTGTATAAATGTTGAAAAGTATTGGGGCCAGTACACTACCTTGAGGTAGACCATTCTTTTGTACCCTCCATCGACTGCGCTGTCTTGAAAGTCAATGAAAAACCTACGATTCTGAAGAAGAGTAGCGATGAGCTTGGTTAATCCGGTGACCTTTGTTGGACTGTAGACCTTGTCAAGTATAGTTGGTGGTTAACAGTATCGTATGCTGCTGATAGGCCCACAAAGACCACGCCCGTGGCTTTACGGGTCTCAAGTTTTGGATCAACCACAGGCTGGATACGATTCAGAATTAATCGTTCAAATACTTTGTAGAGATGACACAAGAGCGCTATAGGTCTAAAATCTTGAGGATTGTTTCCTTCTTTTCCAGGTTTCAGCAACGCAATGACTCTCGTCCTCCGCCACAGTGTAAAGGATTAGCCGTGGTTGTAGTGGTCTTTCACTTTGTGGTCGTTTTATGATATTACTAGCTGTTACCCGCGACTTCGTACGCGTGGACTTGGAGTTTCATTGCCAGAATTGGATATAGAAAACTGTTAGTAACGTAAGATTTGTCCCAAACAACACCGAGTCGACATAATATGATGGAAAGCCATCATTATATCATCCTATCGTCTAATCTGTCTCATGAAGAGAATCAATTTACAACATATTTAAAAACAGAAAAGTAAGCGAAGGTGCGGGGATGTGTGTGTGTGTGTGGGGGGGGGGGGGGGGTTAACTGATGGCAGCTTTATTTCAGCTTGGTTTTTTCTTCTTTCTTCAACATGAGCATCTGAATCTTATAATCTAATAGCAGCACATTGTCTTCTAGACCTGCACCTTAGGCCAGGTTTACGTCCGTAAGGCATGTCAAAAAGGAAGACAAATTGGTGCCAGAAACTTTTATACAGACACAAATGAATAGTACAGTGCAGAGCAAATTGACTTCTATACTAAATAATAAGTTTTGTTTCTTATCGAAATTTATTAACAAATCAAATACTAACAGACTGCGCGACTGAGCAACCACGTAACATTACAGACTAACACACGAATCTGTCTGTCTTCATCATTCGATAAGTTCTTAAAATTTAGTGACTAAAACTGTTATTCATACCGAAAAAAATGTCCTGTGTCCTTCCTACACTATTTCATTGATTAAATTCCATCAATATTGCATATAGCCATTTAGTCGTCAAAAACGTAACAAAAAGACAGAGACTTACTTCCACATTTATAATATGATAGCTGGTACCACGACTTCGTTCGTGATTGTAAAGTATTCATATTGACAGCTGTAGACATCTAACCACCATAGTGCACGATGGGAGACTCGAATACTATTACCACACACAAATACCAGTCTTCTGCGCTATGTAGTTCCGGCAGCAAAGTAAAATTTACGGATACACACAAGTCTTTGGATGAACTACGAAAATATTCATGATCGACCAATTTTCATACACCATATCTCACACACTCCACACAGTTATCGAATTTCGGCCAACGTTGTGATCGATGGGAGACACTTGTGTTACTACCCCACACACAAACGCCAGTGATCTGCCATTGAGTAGTTTTTCACTTAAGTGATACACCCATGACACATGCGTCCTTGGCAGAAATATGAAACTGCCGCAGGTCGACCATATTCATACCCCCATATCTTCCACACCCCTATAGCTACAGACATGTAGCAACCATAGTGCACGACAACAGACACGATTCTACTACCACACATAAAACACCAATGCTCTATGCTATGTAGTCGTGGCAGAAAAGTTGAATTCTGCGGAGACGCATGCCATTCGTCTAAATACGAAAAGATCCTTGGGCAGCCACTTACAACCACCATATCTCCCACAAAACCACAGTTTTTCTGAAATTCTGCCGCTGTTGTGATCGAAAGGTGACTCTGTGATACTACCACACACAAACGCCAGGAAGTTATCTGTGATCTATAGTTTTCGCTGAAAAGTGATACACCATGACACTTTTGTCTTTGGCAGAAGTATGAAATTGCCACAGGTCGACCACTTTCAACCCCCATATCTCCCACACCCCCATAGCTACCGACATTCTAACAACCATAGTGCACTACATGAGATACGATTCTACTACCAAACACAAACACCAATGCTCTATGCTATGTAGTTGTGGCAGAAAAGTGACATATGCGGAGACAGTCGAAATACGAAAATATCCTTGGTCGGCCACTTACAACCACCATATCTACCACAGTACCACAGTTTCTGAAATTCGGCCGCTGTTGTGATCGAAAGGTGACTCTGTGCTACTACTACACACAAACGCCAGTTATCTGTGATCTATAGTTTTCGCTGAAAAGTGATACACCATGACACTTTTGTCTTTGGCAGAAGTATGAAATTGCCACAGGTCGACCACTATCAACCCCCATTTCTCCCACACCCCCATAGCTACCGACATCTAACAACCATAGTGCACTACATGAGATACGATTCTACTACCAAACACAAACACCAATGCTCTATGCTATGTAGTTGTGGCAGAAAAGTGACATATGCGGAGACAGTCGAAATACGAAAATATCCTTGGTCGGCCACTTACAACCACCATATCTACCACAGTACCACAGTTTCTGAAATTCGGCCGCTGTTGTGATCGAAAGGTGACTCTGTGCTACTACTACACACAAACGCCAGTTATCTGTGATCTATAGTTTTCGCTGAAAAGTGATACACCATGACACTTTTGTCTTTGGCAGAAGTATGAAATTGCCACAGGTCGACCACTTTCAACCCCCATATCTCCCACACCCCCATAGCTACCGACATCTAACAACCATAGTGCACTACATGAGAATACGATTCTACTACCACACACAAACACCAATGCTCTATGTTATGTAGTTGTGGCAGGAAAGAGAAGTATACGGAGATACGAATTTTTGGTCGAAATATGAAAACGCCCTGCACTGACCAACTTTAATCATATATCTCCCACATCCCCACAGCTATCGGCATTCGGCCAACGTTTGTGCACGACAGGAAACTCCATGCTACTTCCACCCACAAACATCAGTGATCTGTGCTACTTAGTGGTGGCTGTAAAGTGAAATATATGAAAAAACACGTCTATTTTTATATATATATAAGATTACAGTAAATATTGCAATGGGGTGCAAGCTCCAGTGGAAATTTCCCTAAACACCCATATTTCTCCTTTCCTGCACCCACCTACAGTTGCACTCTACAAATTTTAACTTTAAATTCTTTCAACATTTCATCATTTCTTTGGTAACTTATTCCAATCCCCGACACCGTTACCTAAAAAAGAGAATCTTCCTACACCCTTGTGCCTGAAATCGAGTGCCAGCTTGTGGTCATGGTCATATTTTCCCTTCCATGCATTACTTTTAATTCTTACAACAATATCTTTCCATAAACTCCCATGACCGTCTTTATACCGTCTTCCAACGAATCCCATTCCAGCTCTTTTATCATATCTATTACTGACTGCATTTTGCGGTAATTTCCAGAAACAAATCTAGCAGTTCTTTTTTGCACCCTCTGAAACTCCTGTATTTGATACGTAAAATGAGGGCCCCATACTACACTACCATATTCAAGCAATGGTCTGACCAAAGTTTTGTAACCCAATTCCTTTACTTCCCTCATAGATCCCCTCATCACTCTCTCCAACAAGTGCAGAATTTTGAAACCTTTTCCTATCACCTGTCCAACGTGTCCTGCCCAGTTAAGCTTGTTATCCAATGTAATGCCAAGATATTTACATTTCAAGTCTTCAGCAAGCAATTCTTTCCCCCACCTTGATTTGTGTATCTAACAAGCTGACTCTTCTTTTCATTTATCTTCATCCCATGTTTACCAACCCAACTAGATATCCTGTCCAGATCACCCTGCAACTGTTTACAGACCTCTATCGTTTTGATCGTTTTATATAGCATTATGTCATCTGTAAAGAATTTAATTTTTGATAGTAAACAGTCAACACAATTATCCATTAGAATGATGAATAGCAATGGTCCCAATTCACTACCCTGTGGCACTCCCATCTTTACTTGCACTTTTTTTGATACTGCATTTCCTACCCTAACTTTCTGTTTTCAACTTTTTTAAATTCTTGTACCCAGCAAATCACTTTCTTATCCACTCCAATTGTTTTTTACCTTATTTAGTACCATTTTATCGCTCATTCTGTCAAAAACCTTTGAAAGATCTAAATGTGAAAATGTTACTGACATTTTTTATATAATTTAATTTTACAGCTTCAGTTTTTACTTAACGCTTGATACCATTCTGCTTTGACTTTAAACACCCTGTAACATTAAGTTTATGTTTGTACAACCTGTTTACAATGTTGCAAGCTTTACGTTTCCTCCTCCTACGAGCTCTGTGAAACTTATTTTGTATTACAATAAATAGTTTTCTTTATTGTATACAAATTTAATTATTTAAAGAGAATAGTGACAGATAAACTGGGTTGAAGTGCCTGTTTGTTGTGTGTGTGCAGGTCTGCTGTGCAGCATATTCCAGGCGATGTGGGACTACAGCTTCGTGGCACAGGAGACGTTCCTGCGCTGGGAGCAGAGCACGGACCCCGCGTTCCAGCAGGGCAAGGGAGTCGCCGTCAAGTCGCTGACCGCCTTCTTCACCGCTCTCAGAGAAGGGGACGACGACTCCACGGAGGACTAGATGTACTGTTCGTAATAGTAGAAATAAAATTTGTAACTTCGAGAAGTCTTTTTCTATTTACGAGTGAGATTTGGTATTTTGACGGACGACTGGGGTGGGAAGAACTGTTCGGATTATATATAGTAATATAAAGAAGTTGGCATACTGATGAGAAATGTATTATAAATTGTTATTATATTAATAAGCCAGTGTTGAGCAGTGCTCCAGTCTTCATGTTTGTGTATCTCATTGCTATTATAATTTTATGAGGCGCCATTGCTGTCTGGGGGTATACAGCTCCCTTTCCTATTTGAGGTGCCGTTCCTTTAGTTAAGATTTTTCTTTTTTGTAAATTTAGACTGCGGGGCAGATTCCCACTGTCGGCGTTGTGGGTGATATTAAATGAAAATAAAAATAGTTTTTGTGTTTATGTGATGGGGAATGAGAACATGCTATATTCATATATATACTATTCAAATTGAAGAATGGCTATTTATAACAAATAATGAAAAATTGCAAATGATAAATAATGGTTTATATGTAAATTGTAAGATATTTGCTTGTTGTTCTGAACCTTTTTTTGTGGGAAATCTACCTTATTCCTTCTACTGCCAACTAATTTGTTTATTTTTTATTCCTCATTCCTCCCAAGACTTGATCAGACATGATGTGATCATATTTTTTGTATTTAGAAATAAATTTCCTAATCTTTTGTAATGGGGTTGTCTTGTCTCATTTATTTCACACTTTGCATCATTAAATTTTTCCATTGTTTCACATTAATCGTAACGTAGCCGCCTTCTGAAGGAAAAGTCAGTTGAAAACTGTATTTTAACAGAACTGGTTATGTAGTGATATCTTATAAACGTTTTATATGCTGTTGACTTAAAATGAGTGTAAAATAAGTTAAATATGTGAAAACTAAAAACTTTCGTGCATGTTTTAGACTGCCTTCAAACACAGACGACACACAAAATAAACAATGAAATGTGTATAGATTCGAGAGGTTTGCAGCATTAAATCTGTTGTAGGGAAATTGTTTGTAATGAGAATGGCAAAGAATTCATGGGTTCCAGGATTGTCCGTAGGATTTAATGTGTAGCAATGAACACGTGGCTTTAAATTTCAAATGGGGAACAGAACTCGATATTTCAAATGGCATTTTATAGGAACAGTAAGTTGACAGAGCTGAAATTAGAGGCATTTATTAATCAAATACATAAGGTCCTTTATTACGGTTCATGCTAGCGATTTGAACTTGGCAAAATTTCAGGAGAAATCACTCCAGGTAATTTTGGGCATATATTTCTTGGTTAAGAATCTTTTCCAGTGACCTGATTGTCAAGTAACTATAAAGCTACAGAAAAAAAAAGACTCCTATGGATGGTTGAGGCAAGGATTGTCTGTAGTATCCAGTTATGGAGCCTAAAGATGTCAACTTAAAAACAGACACAAAACCAGTTTGTCATTGAACTGGTTTACTGTTGGACCGACCGCTGAAGATTTGATGGTTTATCAGATTTTTGGAGGTCAGATAGTTCAGTCTTGATGGGTTGTCAAGGATCTGAAGTTTAGATGGCTTGTCAGAATGGCTAAATATCAGTTGATTTACTGTTGCACTACTATAGCGCTGATGGCCAGACAGGTTTAGTGGTTTGTCAAACAGCGTTAAGTCAGGTTTCTCAGATAGCTGAAAGTCTGATGGTTTGTCAGATGGTCGAATACCGTACAGTTTGACAGTAAACAATCTGACAGGCAGAATGATATGTTGGTTTGACAGACAGCTGAACATTTGATTGTTTACTGTCGAAAGTGTGATTATTTACCAGACAGTTGAAGGTTAGATGGTTGATCAGATCGTTTACTGTCAGGCTACAAAAGATCTGATGGTTTATGTCATTAGGCACAGCTGAAGCTCGGACTTGCTTGGTTAGGATAGACTTATCGATACAAGTGGGACCTAACAGTTTCAAGTTGTTACCTTATCAGCAAATTCAATCATTTACCGATGTGGCCTCTTAAAGTCAGGATTTCAGGTAGAAATTGATTAATTTCTTCCAGGTCAAATGATCCTCTGCCAGTTAACTCTGCATATGTCCTTGTCCCATCAGTCTGTTTTGATCTCTGGGCTCGATTCTAACACTGTTTTTGTCCGTCTCTGGTCTTTTCTCCGTGCAATACGTCCAGCCCATTGCCACTTCAGGGACGCTGTCTTCTCTAAGATGTCTGTGACCTTTGTAACTGACCTAATGTCAGTTCTTGTTAAGCCTAGCCATTACCTTATGGTTTGGTTTAAATTGTGTATTTAGTGCCATCTATTAACTTGAATAAATTTGTTTCTTTACATTTACATTTTTGCTGAGTAGACATTTTTCTGTGGTAGTTAAGGGGGTAGGTACACCTAATAGATAAAAATATTTGAAAAAATTGAAATGTCATTTTCTCGAAATTAATTTAAATTTGAGGGTTCAAATTTCATAGCTCCATAGAACTGTTATAGCTAGTTATAAAAGATTGATTTTTAAAATAAAAATATTGTTTAACAATAGGTTAATGTACCATCCAAACTGACAGTAAAAAATGTGTTGTCGTGAAGGGTTTTAATGACAGAAGGCATAGTATTTGAAATTTTTCAGAAATATTTTTTTAATATTGTAAACTAATATCAAGGCAATAAGTTGAACCAATAATATAACATATTTAACTCTAGATTTGTTATTAATAAAAAAAATTGAGAAATTAATTTTTTTTTTTTTGCTTAAACATAAAGGCATATTTTTCATTGGGGAAAAGCTGCATAAACAATTATGGTTAGGACTGTAGTAATTAGTATGTAGAATATGTCCTGCAAATTTGAAAAAGATCTATGCATATGGAAAAAAGTTATCTTTAAAACCATTTGATGAATTGCCGTTTTGAGATATTTAAGGTTAAAGATTTGGTTTACCTTCAAGTGCAGTAAGATTTAAGTGGCTGTCAATCGTGCAGGACTTCGCTTATTCATGCATAACTCCCGCACTATCAAAGATATTTAAATAATTTTTTCAACAAGATGAAGTCAAATGTAAAAACTATTTTTGTGAATCAGAAGAAAAAAATCATTTTTTTGAAACCTGATTACTGTACCTACCCCCTTAATTACCTTTTGTATGTGAAGGTTTTCATGTATAGTTAGAATGTTGCGTTTGAGTTGACTACCAGGATTTTCATGTGTACAGGTGAAACGTGGTAGATCTTGCCTCGTACACAAGTAAAACTATTAACAAAAATATTGTTAAGCTTGTTTGTGTGTGTGTGTGTGTTTTTTTCTTTTTTCTCCTTTCTTCATCTGTGGAGAGAAAACTTTAGGGAATGTGAAAAGGAAGTAACAATTCCAGAACATGTGCAACTTTATTTCCAAAATAAATTAATTCCACCAAGTCACATTTTCTTTTTTCCTTTGTTCAGTGGTTACAACAACGATCCTTAAATAAACTAGAGTAAAACTAAGCTAAGAGACGCCTCGGGCCACCGTGCCCAAAACGTCGACACTGGAAGCAAAAATAAATATGTCAGCGGAGCTCTTTCTGGTGTTGACATGACCAATATTCTCTCTTCAAACCGACACGCTTACAAATATTATGCTGTAACAAATTCACAATTTTTTTTTTCGGCAGTGTGTCAACTTCGATAAGGTTTCCTTCTGGCAGTTTTTAAGGGTCACCGAATTAATTAGTTCATTAAAAAAATTTGAGACCTCCCTTTTTTTTTTTTTTTAAAAAAAAAAAAACTTTAAAAGTAGGCCTTTAAAAACCATTCAACTTAACAACACTAGTACGAAACGTTCTCATGCACATAATAACTTCAAATTACTTTTTCCCATACTGGCCATTACTGGAAGCATAGTATTAGTAACTTTTGACATAACAGGATTTTACAAAAATCAAACAGCAACATGAGAGATGTTAGGTTGACCAAGAGTTCATAAAAATGATTTTATTAAGTAGTTTTAACACGTAACATAACTCCCCCCTCCCCCGACTCTTAGATACATGCAAACAAAATTTGCTACTTAATATTTCATCTTGCTGAAATCCCATTTTGAAAAAGTTTCAAAAAATCTAGGACGAGTTATTACAATATATAAAATAGCTGAAGACAAGACTGGTTAGAAACACCACATAATACACAAACACTTTTTTTTTTTTTGGTTGAAGTAGATGTCACTATGATTAAAACGAGAGAAAAAGTTAATTTCTGATAGTAATGCGAACAATTTTCATTCAAGCAATAAATTTTTATTTCAAACCCTGAGAACATTTTTAGGCAGCAAATACACTCCACACCTGAAATTGTCGAATTTTCTTCTAGGATCTGGAAATTGATCTCAAAGTAATTGGTCTGTTGCTCAGTTTGGTGTCTATGTGTCGCCTAAATATTTATGCATTTTATGAGTGGATCATTTAACTACACAAAATGTGCCATTAAATGAAATATTCCTGTGTTCTGTACACTGGTCTGCAGACATTGGTGACGAGAATACAAAGAAAAGACCAGAAAGGACACTACGGTCGTGTAAGCCGACAGGTAGCAGCGAATCTTTGTGATAAATTTAACAGTAACGCTACCATTGAAATGCTCAAGTTTTGTCTGGAGTATTAACCACGAAAAATGTTACGATCACAGGGACTATTTGAGCTACAAATTTATTTAATCAACAAAATAATGTAACAGTTTGCATCAGTAAGGGTTAAGTTACTGGATGGGGTGTTCCAAAACAAAAGTCTAGGAGAGATACGAATTATAAACTTACTGGCCAGCTATGAAAGAATAGGGCTTAGCTCTACCTCCAGACAACGGCTACTCTACAGCACGTCCCACGTAACAAGTAACAGAACTGGACAAGTATAACTCGCAAACTGCGTTCCCGAGGATCATTCGGTGCCGTCCCACGGGCGAATACTGGCAACGTTTCGATTCCGCGGACCGGTCGGTGGCTAGTCGACGCGCTGGTAGAAGAGGACGTACGCCGCGCGCGTCACCACCGACTCCTCGGCGACCTCCGTGACGCTCGAGTCGTCGAAGCAGTACCACCGCCCGTCCAACTTGTTGCGGGCGAACGCCGTGTAGTGGCCGCCGCCCATGCCTCCGTAGTGGTTGCAGACGCCTATCAGGTCGTACACTGCCCGCGGGTGCTCGGGGTCTATGACGTACCTGTCGACGGGACAAAGATGCATTAAAAAAAAATTGTCAGCTGACACTTTGAAACTGTACAGTGCTTCCGTTGTCAAACCCTGAATTCTGCCATAGTGAAAGCCTTTTACTTTTAGTGAGAAAATTGATTGAATTTCACTTAAGTTTGATATTGGAATGGTTTTTAACTAAAAAGTATCGGTTTTAGTTGATGTAGGCATATCAAGACAGTAGCACCAAGGGATAGAAACATTCAGGAGAGTTCAAGAAATAAAGATAATCAAGTTAAAAAAAGAGAGCAATGAGAATGCAATGGTTGTATAGAGTCATACGGAGAGTCTGGAAATAGTGGAAAATACCAGAAGATTGGAGGAAGGGAGTCATAGAGTCTTTTCATAAAAAAAATTAGTTAAACAAAATGCGAGAACTACAGGAGTATCTGAACTCTGATTATCCGAATTGATTTTTTAATTAAGACAGAAACATACTGCAAAAAAGCTTCCCCTCTTTTATAAAACCAACACAAAGTTCGGATGACTGCAGCATTGTTTACCGAGTGGTACGGTGAAGTTGTCATCCCTGAAGTGCAAAAGCACCAAAAATCTCTTGGAAAAGAAGGTATTTTCAACATACATACAATAATTAATTAAAATAGACCGTTTTTCGGAAAAAATCCGAATTTTTGATTATCTGACGGGAGTGTGGTCCCAATTGATTCGGATAATTGGAGTTCTACTGTATTACATTGCTGAGCCATGGCCGGAAAATATATGAGAAAATTATTCTAAATAAAATCAAGCAAAGGCTAGAGAATACAGCTAGAGAGGAGCAGTTTGGTTTCAGGTAAGGAAGATCTACAGTGGACGCAATTTCCATCCTCAGGCAAATCATAGAGAAAAAGTAGGAATTTCGCAAAGACACAGTAATAGCTTTCATTGACAAAGGCCTATGACAAACTACTGAGGGAAAGCATATGGCCAAGTTTAAAAAAAAAGAGAGGAATAGATGAAGGGATTGTGGAATTAATACAGAACATCTATAAGAAGTGTGAGAATTGTGCGCGCATAGACAGTAAACATTCAGAATGGTGTCACACGGGAAGAGGAGTAAGACGAGGAAGTGTATTGTCTCCTGTTCTATTTAATGTAGTAATACAGGGTGGCCACAAGGTAACGATTTGAAAATTCCCCGATATTTCCAGGTTTTCCAGAAAAATTTGCCATATTTTCCCCTGATTTAGAAAGTTTATTTGCATGATTCAGATATTTAAAGTTTTAATTAGATTTTGATTGTAAATAATTAAATCTGGTATAAAACTCAAAAAATTAGAAAAAGAAACTTGTTTAAGAATGTTTATTTGAATATTTTATAACTAATTTAATAATCTTATGAAGCGTGATTAAAAATGAGTAGCACAAAAATAAGATAATGAGTATGTAAATGGAGTCTTTCCCGGTGTATTGATTCAATGAATTCTTCATCCGGCTGGACACCCGTGAAGAATTCATTGAAAATAATGAGTAATATGAACTAGAACAAATTAGTAATCTTTCAATATTTGGTAGATAAAATAATTGAAGATTTTTTAATTGTTCATCAGTAACACTTGACTCAGTCAAAAGCTTAGATTTTTTATGCCTTTTTTCATGCTACACTTTTCTTTTCAAAACTTCTGGTTCAGTTATTGTACCTTCTTTTGTTCCATCTTCAATTTCTTCTGTTGCTGAGTTAACACTTTCGCGTAAGTTTCCACGAGTCTACGGAAGATAGCACGAACACGAGTTTGTATAAACCGTGAAATCGTGTAGGCTCACCTTGCGTGGTTGCTTGCCTGTGCCGCTTGCCTTTGTAGTGGTTTATTTGGTGCGAGTCAAAGGCACGAGCACGATGTTTATACTGTCGCATCGATTCAGCATTTGAAAGAGTTCTGAATGACACAAAACTTTATAAATCCTACATATTTAGACCTCTGGTTACTATTTGCATGATCTTACATATTATTTTGTTCCTGCTTTAATTCGCCTTATATCATTGATACAAAAAAGTTATAAAGCCGTATAATTATCGCTATTCACATTTTTGCTGGCATTGGTATCTTGAATCTAGGCTTTTGTTTTGATATTAAAGGTTCAATTTTCTCAAAAGAACTTCAAAACCAGCTTGTGACATTCTACAGGACTTCAAAGACTCTCCACAAATTCCATTTTTTGGAAACACTTTGCTTGAAATTGTAAAACTGTTTAGTGAAACATAAAAACACCTTTATAAACTTACTACCATACGATTGCTGTTTTATTCAGTAAAAAATATAACGTCTCATTTTACATGTAGTACTATAATTCTGATTTAGATGTCATAAACCTTTTTTTTAAAATATAATTTCAAATGCTGAGTTCCAGAAAGAGTTCATGTCAGCACTCGCGTACGAACATCTCGTCGTCGTATCTCAATGAAGCGCAAGACCAGATGCAAGCTGCTAGTGTAAATGTGGCATTTGTTGGCTATTTTATGTCAAAAATATATAAGTTGAATTATTTAATGCAAAAGTTCAATATTAAAATAAATTATCAAAAAATTTCCAAATTTTGGGTTGTTGAAATTAAAATTCCCTGATAATTTTTGAAATTACTAGGATTCCCTGATATTTCCATGATATTTCAAGGTTGCTTTAAATTCCCTGATAATTCCAGATTTTCCAGGTCTGTGGCCACCCTGTAATAGCTGAAGTCCAAGGACACAGAGATCCAACAGAGCTGAAGGTGATAGCATATCCTGATATCATAGTATGGGAGGAGACAGAAGGATCTGGAAAGAGAATTACGGAAATGGTGGACTACAATGGGTAAACATGGCCTGGAGATTAGTGTGGAAAAGACGAAAATAATGAAGATAACAAGAAACACTGGCCCTTCGAAGGATGTGTTACTCGACGACAAGAAACTGGAATGGGTAGAATCGTTTGTGTATCTGGGAAGCAAGGTAACTGTCAATGGAAAGATAAAGAAATAAGCCAAAGAGTAAGGAAGAGAGGACAGTTGTATCAGCAGATAAAGGATGTTATCTGGAGGTGGAACATAGGGAAGGAAGCCATGATTCTGCTCTTTAAGGTATATTACCAGCCCATACAGACTCATGGTTCTGAAACATGGATGTGGGCAAAGAGAGACATTAGCAGATTACAGGCGGCAGAGATGAGGTTTCTGAGAGGGACAGAGAATGTCACGAGGAAAGATAAAATCAGGGAGAGACTACAAGTCAAGCATTAGAAGAGATGCTAACAAGGAAAAGACTGCAGTGGTTTGATAATGTTATGAGAATTGAGGACGAGAGGATGCCATAAATAGCACAGCTGAACAGCGGGAAGGGAAAGAGACAGTTGGAAGACTTCAGGCAAGATGGATGGGCCAAGTGAAGAAAGACGCAGAGGCTAAGGGAGTCGTTTGAACAAAAGTGGTGGAGGAAAAACCTTGGAAAGACCGCCAGACTCGGAAGAGGATGTGAAGGATGACCCGCAAAAGCGGAAATATCTAATGATGATGATTTTGATATAAAGATCCATGTGGGTAGAAAATTGATTTACAAAGATTTGGACACATGAGGTAGGATAGTTGGTGCAGTAATTCATTCCTCGCGATAGCAGGCTGCCCACTGAGTGGTAGTTGGCATTAAATCCAAAATTAATTAATTAATCTAATAAAAACTTCTCGGGTTTCAAGCCATGACAAACTTGAATCGTCCAGTAATGTTTTGGAAGCTTGCCCTGCTTAACATTAAGGAGCGTCCAAAAACCATGTAGCTCCATTTTTGTCTCCTGTGAAAACTGCCCCCCCCCCCCAAATAGCATGTAGATTTTTTCCCTTTTGATTCCAGAAGACATTTTACACTGTTTTCTCTTGACAGAGTATCGCAAAATAATGTACGGAGATACTTAAATGAAGGAAAAAATATTCACATGCTGTTGTGTGTTGTGTACTTTATTTTAATTGTGAAAAATAATAGGAATGGAAAGCTACGTGGCCTGACTGCCGCGAAAATGTACATAGTTATCTAACAAATTAATGTTAAAATTTCAATAGCAGCAATTTAAAATATTGCCTGTCAAGTCTTTTTTATAAGCAAGATGTAAAATTATCTTATAATTTTTAGTGCGCTTTTTAATGTGGTTTTTAAGTTTTGTAAAAAGAATATATGATGGTAGTATCCAGAACAGGATAACCTAGGCAATTATGATGGCAGGCGAACAATTAAAGAAGATAAGCAGGTTCAAGTACTTGTCGAGATTATTGAAAGAGGAAGACAAGCAGAGGCGTTCCTAAGGAGCATTAGATGCCTGATATGGAATAAAGAGGAGCCACAGAGAAGCAAGAGAGTAATCTATCACACATACTCTGTGCCTATCTTGACTTATGCTGCTGAAACGTGGACAATGAAAAAGCAGGACATCAGCAGAGTTCAAGCAAGCGAAATGAAGTTTTTAAGAGGTAGAATGGAAGTTACTAAAACAGACAGAATAAGGAATGAAGTGATTAGACGCACCATAAAAGAGGAACCCCTACAGGAAAGGGTAGAGAGGACCAGACTGAGATGGTATGGACATGTCAAGAGAATGGAGGCTCAGAGAATACCAAGAAAAATCCATGAAATTAAGATGCACGGTAAACGACGCAGAGGAAGACCAAGAGATGGATGGCTGAAAGGAGTAGAGGAGAGGACTGGAACAAAGTGGTGACAGAGAAGGAAATGGAGAGGCTTGTGCATGAAGCAGACCCGGCCAGAGGATGGAAACTGTTGAGGAAGATGCTATATTGTAAATTGTCCATCCTTATGCAGTTGCTTGTTAAACAATTGTAAATGAAAACACCGTCTATTAGCAACTGGTTTTATTCACAAATACTCGGACCTGTTTCACCCTTACAGAACGGGGCATCGTCACTGACTGTGAATCTACGTACATGGTAGTGTTGAGAAAATTGCAGTATTAATATATATAACTAACAAATAACATAATACACTAAAAAACACACTCAGCCATAATTTGTGAGGTGGTGTTATTTAATTATGTATATTAATTTTCTTTCACCACCATTTACGTACATTCACAGTCACTGACGATACCCCGTTCCGTAAGAGGACGTCCATTAATTACGTGGTGTTTTTCCAGAATTCCGCCCCCCCCCCCTTTTCAGGTGAGATTTGGTCGGACACCTCCTCCCCTGTAAAATGATGCAAGACCCCCCCCCTTTTATGAACCCTATGAAGAACCTTGCAACATTTTTTGTTAGGTCTCATCTCATATCCCCCCCCCCCAAAGTCAGTTTTTGCCCCCCTAAAATTGATTTTAGTGTCATTTGTAGACAGTTTTTTTTAGCTCTAGGATTCTACAAGAATTTTGAAACCTCATGTGAGATTTCCGTTGACGCCCCTCTCCAACTTGGTGAAGTTTTGTGAGATTTCGCTTGACCCCCCACCCGACTTTTTCACCTTATGTAATCTTAGGGCAAAAACGCGTCCGAGTATATGTGAATAAAACCAGTTGCTAATAGACGGTGTTTTCATTTACGATTGATGATGATGACGAGTATGTGCCTGCAAACTTGGGAGATGTACCTGGATACGTCGAGTCCGCGGGTGGGGAACTCGACGGGGACGTCTATCTTGCCGCGGCGGAAGCGGCTGTAGGAGAAGCGCTTGAGGTGTATGATGAGTATGCGCGGCAGACTCCACAGGTCGAACTTCTTGGTGGCGCAGACGTGGCGCTTGCAGACGGGGCAGTACCACGCGTCGTCGGCGCCCAGCTGCTCGGTGGCCGCGTACAGCTCGATGCAGTCGTGCAGGTGGAGGGGCGGCAGGACGCGCGGGGGACGCACCTCGGCCGTGGCCGACAGCTCGGGCGTGCGGTAGCGCCGCAGCCTGTCCGCGCGCCCCCACGCCGCCACCAGGTACTGCTGCCCCAGGAACTCCGGCTCCGGCAGCTCGACGGGCGCGTTGCCCGCGTGCAGCTTGTACACGGTGCAGCCCGCCCCGGGGTTCACCACGCACAGCGAGAACGGCGCCCGCGACTCCGAGCTCGCGCAGTTGTCCCCACTGCAGTCCTCGTCGTCCTGCTCCGCCGCGGACGAATCCTGGAAATCCAACAACGGTTCTTTTACGTACTCAAAAACTTAGAATATTGTTGTTCTGTAGGGGGTTCCCATCAAAAGGGATTAATGGAGGCATTAGAGAAGGGCCGCCCAATTCGTGACAGGTATATATACAGTTGGAGGGAAAGCGTAAGTGCGAATGCTGGGATGGTTCCTCACAATAGCCCATGGGCGCCTCCAGCCATATCCGTTTTTTTTTGTTTTTTTTAACTGCTTTACGTCTCTCAACAGCGAGGTCTTTAGAGACGGGAAAGGATGGAGGCAAGGAATGGGAAGAAATTCGGCAATGGCCTTTTTTTAAGGAAGCATCCCAGCATTTGCCTGGAGTGATTTGGGAAACCATGGAAAATCCAAATCTGGATGCCCGGACCGCCGTCCTCCCGAATGCAAGGCCAGAACGTTATCCGTTACACCACCACGCTCGGTTTTCGGCTTGAAGAACTCACAAGTATTAATAGACATAGGTATTAAACACGAACAGGGCCGATCGGACTATTGCATAATTGTTTCAAAGGTCATACACTCAACCTTGCTGGTATACAAACTTGACTTGTATTTGACACTTAAGTCATTCTGCAAAATTAGAAGAATTCCTGCTTGCTTCGAAAGACATCACTTTTTTTTTTTACTGAGAATGGGCATTCATAGTGTAATCTTTTGTCATAGTGTCTGTAACAACCAGAGAACTTGAGAGAGATTGCAGATTATTAAATAGTTGAGCAACTCCAAATACCCGATTTGGTAACATATTTGCTCTGATGTCCACTTAAAATAACCTAATAACTCACGTACAGTGAACATGAACAAAGACCATTAACGGTAGTTGTCAGAAAAATACCTAAAAAGCAAATAAACCGTAATGCATAAACTTTGGTCAAGCAACAACATTAGTGAAAGTTTTAATTAAATTGAAATTTATCCAAAGCCGGAATGACGATTGGCATTCGTGGTTACACAGAGACCATGAGTAATTTAAGTTTTTAACAGTTTTTTATGTTTCTTTCATTATTAGTAACATGGTACTGAAAAGCAGATCCACGTTTTTTCAGCCGTAAGGTTTACTGATATTTTTTTAACTATGAAATACCACAAGAAGCAAATTTAATGAATGTATTATGGCAGATAATTTGGTAGCAGTTGCTTAGCTATTAAAGTCTGGACGTAACCTCGAATTTCTTCTAATGATATCCCTGGTGGGTGTTACTTGCAAGCGAAGGCTGACGCGTGACACCGTTCTCCAGCCAATAGCTATCGACGTGAGTCAGTGAGTGAATGAGCTTAGAAAATTATATAGTAGATTTAATTTGGTAAATATAAGTGTTTAGTCAACATGTAATTAACTTTTAATGCTTCACTTCCAGTTTCATAACTGTGTTTTTGTAGGAATTCAAAACATACTTTTAGATTTATTGCGTCACAATGGTACTATAAAATAACTCCCAGACGTTAATAATATACATACAGATAAAAAAAAATTAGGCCCATGTAACTTGTTGGTCTGCAGCATTTAATGGCCGTCAGGTTGAGAAACACTGCTTCATTATACAGGGTACACGAAAATAGTCCCGATTTCAAAATGTAAAACCTTGAAAACACAGATTGACAAAAGAAAGCGACACACAGTACTTTTATTGTGAAAGCTGTAAGAATTTCATACAAACGTTTTTTAAAAAAGGTTGCAAAAGCTGTTAAAAGATGGCATTGTAATCGCAATAAATACTTGCCTATAAACAGTGCTTCGGATCCTAGAGCTAACAGTGCCACCGTTAAACGAAGCAGCAGAGGACGTTAGCGTACAGATTGAACAAGTTGAAATCATGTATTCCATTGAACGTATTTTCTGCTACTGGAATATCACAGATTAGAACACAGTCTAGCGGCAAGTTGCAGTTTTCAGAAACGATTTTTATAACTTTTTGTTTAAACTCCCATATGAGATTCTTACAGCTTTCACAATAAAAAAACTTTTTATCGCATTCTTCCGTTGATCTTTGTTTCCAAGACTTTACTACTTGAAATCAGGGACTCCTTTTGTACACACCCTGTATATACAAGGTTTATTAGAAAAGTATAAACCTGACGGATTTGAACAAAGCGACCTTGAACCTTCATGAGCATGTGTGAACTCTTTCATGCCTGTCGATAATGTCAGTTGTTGGTAAGCAACATTTGAGTGGGTTGTGTGTAGTGCTCTTGAAGATTTTTAATTGTAATGAAAATGACAGAATGACTGGAGCAGAGGTATTGCATCAAATTTTGCCTGGGCGACAGCCAGGTGGAAACCATTCACAAGATTCAGATGGCTTTCTGTGACGATGCCATGGGCACCACAAAGATTAGGGAGTGGTACAACCAGTTTATAGATAGCAGCACAGCAGTGGTGAGCGAGCCATGCTCCGATCAGCCATCAACATGTCGAAATGACCAGGTCACTGCCAAAGTTGACGCTGTGGTGATGTGGAACCGTCGTGAGACTATCCGAAAAATTGCGGAAGAGGTGGCCGTCAGCACTTTCTCGACACATTTCACTGTGACCGAAGGTTTGGCCACGAATAGAGTATCGGCAAAATTTGTGCCAAAGCTGCGGCATTTTGAACTCTCGCAGGACATGCTGGACTTCACAAACAGTGAGCACAGCTTCACAAACACTATAATCACTGATGACGAGTACTGGGTGTACGGTTACAACCCAGAAACCAAATCCAAGTTGTCACAGTGGAAGCATTCCGTGTCACCAACATGGAGGAAAGAAATATATGGAGAGGAAATCCCACTTATTCTGTGTCGCCGCCTCTAAACTCTCGACTGATACTGCGCATGCGCAGCGGCCATATTACGTATCCATACAACTGCTAT
>JARYHS010011807.1:0-21002 GCA_031002005.1 Vandiemenella viatica
GGACCCTTAAGGTCGGGCCACACTACACCGAGCCGAGCCCGCACCGCATCGCACCGTCACTTTTCTTATTGTTGTCGCTCACTCGATTGAAGTGAGTTCAAACGACACCGAGTGTCGGCCGTGATTTAAATAAATATGTATAATAATCATATTTTTGTTAAAAAAATATTGATTGAATCGAAAGTAACCTCAACCGAAATAAACACGTTAAATGTGAAGTGAGAGACGCTTGAAATTTCGTTGTGACTATGTAGAGATACACAAGAATCTTTCAATCCATTACAGTGTGACGATCATTTGTTTAAACTGCTTTGGAATATTATTTTCGTCCACAAGAGTTTAAACAATTTGGAGATAACAGACAAACAAAAAAGTATTTTAACGTACTTTATTATTTCGTAAATTATAATGTACAATTCTCTATAATAAATTACGGGTGGTAGCCGCAGATACGATCCCCATATCACTTTTAAGGTAATTTTTTAACATTAATTCCGTGAAACAGTCAAGTGTATACGTTAAAGGAGATTGAAGTCTGAGTAGGAACCCGTCCGTCACACGGTCGTGCTATGGACCAGTGTGGATGCGAGGGTGGCGAGCTGACACTCGGCCGAGTGTCGGTGCGGTGACGGTTCGGGCTCGGCTCGGTCTAGTGTGGCCCGACCTTTACTCGCAGCATTTAGAACACTGGAGTTATATTGACTTCACTGCCGCGGTGATATTCATACTTCAGTAAGTTCACATCGGCCCACCAAATTCCAATCCATCTAGGATCTGCCAGTTGACTACGCTGTTATTTATGAAGAAGCTTAAACATTTAGCATCGAAATTCAATATCCAATATAGAAAAACGTGCAGAAAATACACGTAGCCTTTCGAGTTTAGACAATGTCCAACAAAAAATGAAATGAACCTACAATTTTTAGCATATTTCTCCCCTATCTTTGGATGTTACACCCTACTGATACAGTGGTTAATATTAGAACAGTAAAATAAGCTTCAGGAATGTCACTTCCACAGTCTTGATTATCATAAAATAACTATGAGCACATAATTATGCTAAAAGGAATCTGTATTTAGAAACAAGATGTTTTCACAAGAATAATTGTAACTAATTTTGAACACTTTTCGAAATCGAAGTAGGTTCTTAAGGATAAACTATTACATCCCACTTACCTGATCATTCAGGCATCTTTTACGAATCCTTTCCAAACACCTGGAAACCTGGAAGAAAGAAAGAAAAAGATTAAAAACTACAGAACAATATATGTATCAAATGACCCAGTACTGGTTGCTTCTAAGGGAAAAAATATTTTTAAAAAACTGAGGAGCAGCAAAAATTTCAAAGTTACAAATTGGAAAGAGACTCCATTCGTCCGCGTGAACTCACAGATCAGTAGTATAGCTATGGGGCTTTTGGAACACTTTGAGGACGAATTATACGCACCCGTCCTTAGCACCGTACCGCACCGTACCGTACCGTACCGTCCTCTGACGTCACGACTGCTCGCTGCTTGCTCTGGCAGCTCTCCAGTGCCGATTTTACGCACACACACACACACACACACACACACACACACACACACACCTAAATCAGTATGTGTCAGATGTTATGAAGGACATTCTTCGACTTGTCTCTTTAAACGAGAAGAAAAAGGTTACAAATTTATCCAGCTGTTGTGTGCATTGCTGAATCCAAGCCACTTTACCAAAGCTTTTCTTCCTTTCTTACGTATTATTTTCTCAACAAGATATGATGACGGATATTTAGTTTTTTGTAACTCTTCAACATAGAAAGCTCCAGCTATGGGCTGTGATTTGTAATCTTCAAGGAGATATGTTCTCGGATTGGTTTCTTGCACTTTACGTATTTTGAAAATTTCCGTGGACCAATTGGCGGTGTACCCTTTGTCAAAGACTGTTTTCTGTTTACTAATTCTGACGTAATCACCAACTTTGAGTTTTGACTGGCGTGGATCAATCATTTTAATTTTGTTATACACAGTAGATAGAAGGCTATTATCTTTTACATCCACTGGGCGCATTTTAATCGTTCTGTGTTTCATGTGATTATACTGTTTGACCAGATCTTGTACAGTGTTAATCCATTTGTAGGAGCCCTGAGCAGTAAATTTTCTGAACATAAGACTCTTGAGAGTTCTGTTAAAGCGTTCGACTACGGAAGCTTTCATATTTGAAAAAGTAGAGTAGTGATTAATTCTGAGATTCCGCATTAACTTTTTAAAACTAGTATTGTAGAATTCTTTTCCTAGATCAGTTTGTAAATTTACTGGGACCCGCTTACTTTTTATATATATATATTTAAGTGCGTTTGCAACTGCAATTCCAGTTTTAGTCTTCAGAGCAGCAACCCATGCATATTTGGAATAAACGTCAATTACTGTTAACAAATACTTATACCCAGAATTCCATTTAGAATATGCAATCATATCGACTAAGTCTGCTTGATGGAGATCATCAAGTCCTTTCGTGATAACTGCCCTCCTGGGATACGTTCGGCGAGCAGGACGATGAAGCTCATCAGCAATGACAGCTTGCATCTTCTTCTTTTTTTTTAATACTAACTTGCTGCTTACTGAAGGCAATATGCTTTTCGAAATGACAGAGTTGTGATAAAATGTTTGCTTATAAGGAGTTGGAAGGGGCACGAGGAGGAGGGGAAGAGGAGCAAGGGAAAAAGAAAGATAACACGTATTTTTAGGAAGACGTTTTATTTTCAAAGTACCATCGCATAATTAATCGTACGTTAGTCTTTGCTAAACATCGATCATTTTCTTCATCAACAATATTGAAAGATTTTTTCAGCATTTTCAATGATGGACAGTCTAGAGATTGCATGTCAACTACTCTGCCACGATCTGTACCTAATAAAGTCGTTGCCCATTCTGCTTTTTCTAGACCCATTACCATAATGTAGTCACAAGATTTGCACAACTCCCACAGCGTATTTCTCGCAGTAAGTAGTGATACTCCATCCATTCCCCACTGTTGATGAAGGTGATTGCGTGTCACCCACGAGTTCATCCTCTGAGTTTTTTCTGATAAGGTGCTGAATGCTAAAACTTGTGCGATAGTGACATACTGCTCTGCAATAACTTGATTGCCGTCCACGAGAATAGCAGCGGCTTGTTTAGGCACAAAATTATTTGCATCGTCTTTGAATCCTTGCAGGTCTATGAAAGCTATCTTCATTCTGTTGTGATGAGAGAAGGAAAAAAAAATAGATGAAGGTATCATATAATTTCGTTTAATGTTGCTAGTATCATAGTAAATCTCCATCCACCGCCGACTTCTCTTACCTGACAAACAGATAATGTCTCTCTCTCTATAGACGATAATGGTAATGATAAGAGGAGGAGGAGGATAAAAAGAGCAGCCACTTCGATGAAACACAGACTGATAGCAGTTCTCTGAAAGCATCTCATTTTATTTGCTATTTTTCCACCTCCTTTGCAGAAGTTATCACGTAAAAGCAAAATATGCATGTAGAGGACGCTGTATGACAATAATAGCAATGTTAGCAGCTTGCTTTTGGGCTGGCAGCCATTGGCCCTCTTCCAACAGCAGATGTTACGTGAACGAATGATACTGCAGGGGAGGAAAGAGTTTAGCAAATAACACAGTAATATGATCTAGCACGCTGGGAGAGGAACTATATGAATCTCTGCCAAAAATGTTATTTTCGCGGTGTCCAAATAACACAGTAATATGATGTAGCTCGCTGGGAGAGGAATTATATGAGTATCTGCCAAAAATGTTATTTTAGCGATGCCCAAATAACGCAGTAATATGATGTAGCACGCTGGGAGAGGAACCATATGAGTCTCTGCCAAAAATGTTATTTTAGCAGCGCCGTAACAACTCCATCAATAGCAGCAGGAGGTAACATTTCTATAACAGGGTAAATGTACTCCAAAAGAAGCAATGTGTAGTATGACAGCAAGAGGTATTCTCTCTCTCTGTGAATGTAGCAGAGAAACAAAAATTTTTATGCATATAGACCAGTATAAAGCTCAGGCATGCGACAGACGTTTCCAGTCATTCGAATTCCTTCAGCTGTGCGAGTGCCCCGTGCGAGTGTCAGTATTGGCACTGCCTTTGCTGTCGGAGAGAGTGAAACACATAGCTGGCTCAAAACATGTAAGTCTAACATGCATTACTTAGTGCTACTACTACTAAGTGTCATATAGTCTTCATCTACTAAGAAGTTGTTGTAACTCAAGAGAACAGGGATGCCTCTCATTCAGTGTTGCAGAGTCTGAAGCAGCTGGGAGAAGGAGGGGGCTCGAAAAGTACGCTGCGGCTGTCATCTCTGGAACAGGGAGAGAAATATCCCATCCTAAGTGCGAGACGGACGACGACGAAATTTGGAGCAGCCGTCGTAGTATACTTGAAGGAGTCCAAAATATTCCTTCCTGCAAGATTCACCGCTCTCAGTGATGAAGAATTGGAATTTCTGAATTGTGGAAAAGTTGCTCTGATATATCGTGGTAGGAATAATAGTATGGATATCGTTGACTTTGAATCTGTTTGATAAATACTAACATATGTTTCCTTGTACTAATATTATGCAGTTGTTAGCATATTGTGATACTAACCATGTCTATTCAAATACGGAAAGTTTCACCGAATGGCAAGATTAAGGAAATAGATTTGCAATCCTTAAAAGACGATACCTGCAGCACAGATTTTGTTACACGTGACACATTAGTATTTGCAGTAAAAGTAGTAGGGTGTGGTGAGGATGCAAATGCATTTTCCGATCTGAATGGAAAAATAGTGCAGCTAATTCAAATAGAGTGCTTTAAACAAGGTGAACATTTTGCTGCTTTTCAAGTCTATGACAAATACGAGTGTACATATTACACAGAGTTATTTGTTAGCAAGTATAATAATCTTGTTGATGCTTACATCAAAGAGATTTTGTTTGTATTGTATACAATTTGTCCTCATAATGCATTTAGTTGCCAATTTGATTTTCTAAATGGAGCAGCTTGCCTCAAAACATGGTTAGAGGGTGGAGATGTTTCATTTATATATTCTAATTGTAATAACCTGTTGTCTGCCATATACGATATTTTGAGAAGCGCTGAAAGTGAATAATGACTGAACCATCGCCAAAGCGCATTAAACTGAATCATGATCATCAGGAAAGTAATGCTCTGGAATGGGTTTCGGTTGAAAGTGCGTTCAAAAATAGAATATGTACAGGTGAGATATCTAACCGAGTGGGGTTTAAGGACCCGACATATTTCTTGGATGCGTGTTTCTCTGTCTTCGAGAACATAGTGCGTAAAATTAACAAGCCTCTTAAAATTAATTTTTCACTCGTCGGCAATTTTGTCCTGCCCAAGTCGGGTGAAGTAGAAGAAAAGTACTTAAATACAAAGAATTTAGAACTATTCTCCTCTGGCATTACCGAAGAGTGGTATTCAACTAAAGTTATGGATGTACTGTTAAAGAAACTGGAGAAATTTCAATTGAGAGATTCAGGTTGGGCGTTGCGTAATATAGTAAAACTATGTATTAATGTTAACGAAAACAAAGGGTTTTATGCGGGACTTCACACGAAACTGCCAAAAGTGATTGCAAATAAACATGCAGTAATTAGCGTTCACTCGAAAGGCAATGCTTGTTTTAAATGGGCAATTCTAGCTGCTTTGTATCCTGTAAGCAAGAATGCGCACCGTGTGTCTGCATATTTTGCACATGCAAACAAATTAAACTTTTCTAATATACCATTTCCTACAGAGCTAAAGCATGTTCATATATTCGAAAAGCAGAATGAAAGTGTGTCTGTCAATGTGTATGGTATACAGTACTCGGATTATGAGTGGATGGTTGTTGAAGACGGAGAAGTGGATGAGGAGAGAGAGGGGGCAAGGAGGAAGAGGGAAAGATCTAAAGATTTCCGAGTTATACCACTGTATATTACAAAAGTACCAAAGAGAAAAAACCACGTAAACTTATTAATGCTGCAGCTTGCAAATGCAAATATATATCATTTTTATTATATAAAAAGTTTGTCGAAGCTAGCACATTATAGCATTACTGCTCATCATAAGTCTGTCGTGATATGCCCCCGTTGTCTGTGTTATTTTCATTCAAAACAGAAGTTAGAAGCACACTTGCTTGACTGTGCACAGTTTAAGCCAGTCAACACTATCATGCCAAATGAGCACAATAAATATATAAAGTTTTCCAATTTCAGAAACAAGTTAAAGTTGCCTTTTATAATATACGCGGACACTGAGTGCATGCTGCAACCAGTTGCTGGCTGCAGTAGAAGTAGTAACTCTGATCAAATACATTTACATACACCATTTAGTATTGCATATTACATACATTGTAGTTATAATGTCAACTATTCAGAATTTAAATTGTATCGAGGCCGTGATTGCATGCAATGGTTCACGAAACAGCTGTATGCAATTGCTGAGTATGTGAATGGTTTCTTATTACAAAATAAAGAGATGATATTAAGCCTAGAGGAAGAATCGGCCTTTCGCTCTGCAAAGATTTGCCATATTTGTAAGGAAGCCTTTGAGGCTGGCGATGTGAAGCATCGTGACCACTGCCATTTTACAGGTGCGTACCGCGGTCCGGCGCATGCTAGCTGTAATGTAAACTACAGACCTCGGTTTACAGTGCCTGTCGTATTCCACAATCTGTCCAATTATGATAGTCATTTCGTAATTACAAATATTTGCGAGCAGATAGTGAAAGAGAACGGGAGGGAAACTAAATTAAATCCAGGCCGCGTTTCTATATTACCATCGAATATGGAGAAATACAAATCTTTCACGAAGAGCATTCAAGTAACACACAAAGACCGACACTGTTACATAAATTTCCGATTTATAGATTCATTTAATTTTTTATCATGCTCGCTAGAAAAGTGTGCGTCTTACCTAAAGCCAGAGGAACTCAGGATAACGAGGAAATACTTTCCTGATGATCGTGAATTTTATTTAGTCAATCAGAAGGGTATATTTCCATATGAGTATGTGAGTGATGACAGTGTTTTATCAGAAGAACACTTACCTCCGAATTCAGGAATTTAAAAGTTTGCTGACCGGTGGAAGAACTGTCTCAGAGTGTGATTATCAAAGGGCGTGCGATGTATGGCATTTGTTCAGGTGCAAGACACTGGGAGAATACTCCGATCTTTATTTAAAAATTGATGTGTTATTGTTAAGCGATGTTTTTGAAAATTTTCGAAATCTCTGCATTAAAACCTATGAGTTAGACCCCGCGCATTATGTTACTTCACCTGGATTAGCTTGGGATGCATTATTGAAAACTAGCAAAGCAGAATTAGAACTCATTACAGACATTGAGCAACTTCAATTCATCGAACGAGGTATTAGAGGCGGCATTGTTCATTGCTCGTGTAGACATGCTGTGGCAAACAACAGGTTCATGTCTAATTATGATGAAAATACTGATGAATCCTATATTATTTACCTTGATGTTAATAGTCTTTACAGTTGGGCAATGATGCAGTACCTCCCAGTTTCACATTTTTCTTGGCTCAACCCTGAAATTGTTAAAACTTTTGATGTAAACAACATACCGGATGACTCTGATATAGGCTACATTTTGGAAGTAGATCTTGAATATCCCGAAAGCATCCACGATATGCATTCTGATCTACCACTGTGTCCTGAGAAAATGAATACCACCGTCTAGCTGTGTGGCAGGCAAGGCTAGCGCTCCCAAAAAATTAATTTCTACTTTGTATGATAAGAAAAATTATGTAATTCATTATAGAAATCTCAAACAGTGTTTGCAACATAATTTGATATTGAGAAAGATTCACAGAGTACTGTCATTCAGACAACTTCCATGGATGAAACCATACATCGATATTAACGCACAGAAACGTATGGCAGCAAATAATGATTTTGAAAAGAATTTTTTTAAGCTAATGAATAACAGCGTCTTTGGTAAGACAATGCAAAATGTACGAAAGATGAGGGACATAAAACTAGCAACTTCATGGGATGGTAGATATGGAGCGGCAGCAATGATTGCAAAACCAAATTTCAAAAGGAGCGTTATATTTCAAGAAAATTTAGTTGGTATTGAATTAGACAAACTCAATGTAGTGTTTGATAAGCCTATATCTGTAGGTATGGCGATTTTAGACATTTCAAAGACGCGTCTTGTCGACTTTCATTATGGGTATATACTGAACAAGTTCCCTGTAAAAGATGTAAAACTGTGTGTTACACTGATACTGATAGTTTAATTTACCACATTAAAACTCAAAATATTTATGAGGATATCAAAAGTGATGTACGAAAATGGTTTGATACTTCAGGTTTCCCTGTTAATAACAGATATAACATTCCACTTGTGAATAAAAAGAAGGTTGGACTATTGAAAGATGAATTAAACGGGGAACTTATTACTGAATTCATAGGCCTGAGAGCTAAAATGTATGCACTAGAGACAGAATCACTACGTGTAATGCAGAGAGCGAAAGGTATAAAACAGTCTGCAATTAAAGCATTGAGTATTGATGATTATAGAGAATGTATGTTGAATTTAGATGCTAAATCTTCTGTACAATATATTATTCAATCGAAATGTCATGTGGTATCCACTGTTAAACAACAAAAGCTTGGTTTGTCGGCACATGATGATAAACGTTTTATACTGCCAGATAAGGTGAATACTTTAGCATGGGGTCACTACCAGCTGAAAAAACAAGAAAACTTGCCATGAAATACTGTATATGTGAGTTTGTAACTAATCTTGTGTGTGAAATTGTGTACATGTGAGTTTGTAACTGATTTGTATAAAGAAAATAACAAAAACATTATACATTAATTGTAACTTTTTCTTTATTTACTGAATGAAATTAAAAAAACACATAATACATTAATTGTTATTTTATTTCATCTGAAATTTCCTTTCTGCACCCTTTACAATTCATTTTAATAGGAGGTGGTCCATCAATTTGACAACGTGCATTCACATTATAATGCTTGTAACAATGTTGGTACTTAGAAATGAGAGTATCATTTTGAAACACTTGTGGTAAACTGTGAAATATGCGAGAAAGATCGCATAAAGAGGGTAACAACTGCTTAGGAAATAAGTAATAATCAATTGCATTTAGATTTTGACACTGTTGCATAGCAAGTTTCTTATAAATTCGAGAGAGCAGTTTACAAACATTTTTTGATTTAATCCACTCGAACAAGAAGTAAGCATCAGCATCATCATCATCATCAGCAGCAGCAGCAGCGGCATCAGCAGCAGTACTTCTCTCTTTCTTATTAGCACAGTCCCATCCATAGTCTTCCAATCGTAGCATTTCAACATCTTTAAGAATAATAATTTGTTCCAGAATATTTAGGACGAGTGGACACAGCAGATTTTTTGAATACACTAATGTTTTACAGTCACTGTTCTCTTTTAGCAATGAATCGAGTGAACAATTCAGTGCACTGAAAGAGGCCTCCGTGTTATGAACTTGTAGTACACATTCATTTCCATCACTTAAATTAGTCACTAACACTGTCACTGGATGATTCTCAGACTTAGCGGTAATTATTATAACTTTGTTCATATTTCCTTCTCAAGCTACTTGGAGCAACAGGATAGCAATGATGAAATGCTTACACATTTTTTTTTTCCTCTTTTATATTTCTGAGTATGCCTTGTGTGACCTGATTGGCTAACGGAGGGAGACGTTTCAGACACTTCACTTACAGGCATCAGGTAAGTATTTAACACACGTTGTCTTTGCTCATGGAGAATTGGAGAGAGAATTTTGGACAAATCCTCTACACGACATCTAAAGCGATTGCGGTCAACAGCTGATTGCATCCATGGACCTTTGCGAGCCTCTCTGTATATGATAAAATCCCAGTCATCCAATACGTGAATTAATGTACAGGGCTCATCAGGAAAGTGAACCCTTTTCTTTTTTCTTTCCAGCTTCCATGTCTTTTTCCCCACTTCTATATCCGAGTACGCTTTGTGACTTGATTGGTTGATGGAGTCATTTCAATCACTGAATCATGAATGACCAGGCAGTAAGCTATTGTATTTTTAGCAAATGGTTTTTTTGTTTCTATTTCAATCTTCATGTCAACGACCGAAGATTTCAATGTTTCGTCTTGATGAGAACAATCAATGAAAAATATAGGACATTTCTGAAATTCGGTACGGTTCATGAGCGGGTTTCCTCTTCTTCTTAAACTGCTGTCTCCGTAATACAGTGACTGAAAATTGGCATACATTTCAAACGCTTGTGCAGTATTCCTTGTGTCAAAATCAACAGCAAAATTCTCCTCTGGGAATTTAGATGAATTTAAATACACCTTCAAGTCTGATATGTTTATTTGATCGAATACACTAGAGTCGGCAGTAATCGAATTTCTGTTTGACTGAAAAGCCAATATTACATACCTTGCTGTTTCAAGAGCTGTATTAAATTTAATTTGCCATGTCCATGAGTTAATTTCTGGCGTGATGCATTCAATCAAATCCCAGTGACGAAAAGCTAAACTCAGACTGATATCATTTTTTAAAATATTCCACAGAGATATCTGTTGCTTTTCGGAAACTTGAACATGCGGCATTTCCCAGTGCATTTTCTCCAACACAATTTTCGATTTGGTATCTGCTGTATCTGAGACAATACAGTTAATATCTTGTCTGCTACGAATTAGTACCAGTTCATGACGGGCATTTAAAATAATCTTTTTGTAATCCTCGGCGAAGCCTAAGATCATTTTAAGCGGAATGCAAAAATTAAAACGTCCATCCGCATCGACTAACTGTTCCAATTCACTTTTAGTGCCCCATCCGGCATTTTGTAATGCATTTGCTTCACCTGGTGTAAAAGATGCATATCCTTTCAGCAATGTTGCAATTCCTGGATTACGTACATGATCGATAATTTGGTTGTTGAGACGGTACTGAATATCCGAAAACAGATGAAGCGCACAGTTTCTTGTTAAGTTAATATCAGCAGCTTTCCCCTTTCCCTCTGCATTGACAAGCCGCCCTTCTATATACAGCAGACTCTCAGAGGGTAGCAGGTAAGTGTTTTCATTTTGTATAACAATTGATATGCTATCATTCTGAGCAAAAGCCGGTTGACCAAAAGGTTTATACTTATGATATTGAAGACGAGTAACCGAGTCATTGATGAGAATTTTTTCTCTTACATTCAACATTTTCCTTTCTTTCTCTCGGTCTCTCTCTTCCTCCTCCTCCTGGTTGAGATCACTGAAAGTCGTCAAAGACTCGAATGAGAGCTTGCAGAGGAAAGTATCGGTATTTATAGCACTCTATATCCAAGTGATGACAGTATTTCTCTATTGCGAGGGGTTAAAACGTTTCTGATATGGCTCTTCCTTATTTCACTTTTCTTCTTCTTCTTCTTGTTACTGCTATTTTTGCTCACATTGTCCAGAAGACAACTGGTGTCTTTCATTATGCAGGCATCCTGTTTGTATACGATACCCATTTCTTTTTTTTTTTTACCGTATTTTCCTCAAATGCAATCGAACAGTTATCTCTTCCCCGTCGAAATCCACAAGATTTCCGTCTTGATCTCTAATTGCCACACTTAATTCTGAAACGTATCTTGCAACTACTGGCATGTAAATGGGTGAATTCGGCGTTTCCACAATCTTATATCCTGGTGGTACTGCAGGCCAGAACTGATGTAATGTATGTGTAGGTTCCCCATTGTGAAAGGATCCACCTGAGATGTTACACTCAACACACAAGACATTAACACTTTGTATGTTAACTGGATGCTCAGCTGTCTTCAAGACTTGTTTATCAACTATAGTTTTTGCAAAACCTAATACTGAACCTATGTTGTCATCGAGATTAAAATCTATAAGAACAGTTACTCCTAATCTGACATCGACCTAGTGTTTTATTGAAAGAAATGATTAACTGTACTTGGAGTTTTTTCTTATTAGTTGAGTTATCTTCAGCAACCTTCACGTTGTACGCATCAATTTCTTTCAGTAACTCAGAAAAAATATCATGCAGTTCATATGTTCCATGTTTCAGACTAACTTTATCCAAAACTTCTAATTCATTTAGATAGTTATAGAAGTAGAAATTATTATTTACCGATGTAATGTTTGGGATGGAATTATACGTAAAAAGGTTCAGCAAAGCAATTTCATAAACGTGTGAGGATAAATTTAACGCTGGATTGAAGACAGCAGTTAGAAGTGAGTCTTTACCAGTCAGACTTAACGTTACGCCGTGTTCAATGTCCATTGTTAGACTACAACAGTATCCTGTAAGACCGTCTGTTTTATTTAGAATTTAGAAACTTTAAACATAAATGACCACATCTCTGACTGTTAAATGACTGAAACGTATTGTAGTTATACTTTATCGTACAGTTTTTCAGATATTTTACTATTTCTGGAGGAGGTGGTAAGTTTCCAAAGCTATCGAAATAGTAAACAATATTACCTTTCTTTTTATAGGTTACCCAGTGTGATCCTGGTTCCTCATCGGTATTAAGATTAATAATTGCACTCTCGTAAGTGTTAGGTCTTGAAGGTAAAGTATCCCTCATAAAGACACCTCGAAAGTGTGTTATCCGCAGCTTTTTAGCATAGTGCTGTAAGTCAATGTTGGTAAGTGGTCTTGCAGGAAGACTGTTTACGGAGAATTTTTTTTTTTCCCTTTATACCTGTTAGATACAATCCGAATCCGTTTTTTCCGGTATGGACCTAAGTACAGTCCTTTCCCATCGCGCAAAGCAATTGCCTCAAGTACCTGATGATGTCTTTGCATTTCAGCTAACTGCTTTCGGGCACTTTTCGCATCATTAACAGCCTTAGCAATTCCAGCAGCTCCTCCAGCTAGTCCTCCGAGTGCTGATAAAGCTGCAAATATTGGAATTAGAGGTATTATTCCACCTGTTTTGGGAATGGGTATTATTCGCTCTCTGTGGAAAAATTTCTCTACAGCTTTTGTCGGTGCAGCTTGTGAGGCGATTTTACGAGCTACTTTTACAATTGTCATCAGATTACTGCCTGGCTTCACATACTTAAGACCACTTCGAACTTTTTTAATTACATTATTCAGTACGGCACCAGTCGCTTTCAATCTTTTTTTCATACCCATCCCCATTTTAAGTTTAGCTTTCATTGCACCGGTCACTGCTAAAGCAGCTAACTTCTCCTTAAAATTGGCATCTTTTGCTTTTACTCTACCCCATGCTTTCTAGCCAGAATTCGGTCTGCTCGATGTCTGTCGGGCAAACTGTCTGGGTGTGTTGCATATGCTATGTCATGTTCTTTGCATGCTTCATCTAGTGGATTGATACCAGTATCACCTCTTTTGAGTCGTTCCTCTAACTTTGTTCCTGGCCCACAGTATGAGTAACCAGGCAAATGAAGTTCAACAGGCAACTTATTAATCATTCGGTTAAGAAGAGAACCACCATGCTTCTTCTTCTTCATCCTCTTCTTTTTCTTGATGTTGTTCTTATCATTGCCACACTTCTTCATTGCTCGAGTGCTAACTAATGACTGGTCTTTTACAATTTAGAATGCTCTCTTATATTAGCAATTGTAAGATGGGAAGATTGCTTAGTACGCTTAAAGATGCATTTCAAGAAGCATGAACTTCAACTCTCCATCAGTCCTATTACTGAATACGGAAATGAACTACAAATGCAAGATCGTAGACATGGTGATCTATTTCCTGATACGATTAGATGTATAGTAGCAGGTCCCTCCAACTGTGGAAAAACAAATGTGGTTGTTAATCTTCTAATTCATGAAAACGGTCTCAAATTTAAAAACGTCTATGTGTTTTCCAAATCGCTGCAGCAATATAAGTACAAATTTCTAGAAGAAGTTTTAAAGAACCTAAGTGATATTGGCTATTTTACATTTTCCAGTAAGGATGATGTAATACCGCCAGATCAAGCTCGTCCTCTTTCAGTTTTTATCTTTGACGACGTTGCATGTGGCAATCAAGATCACATGAAAGATTACTTTTCCATGGGACGTCATTATGGTGTAGACAGCTTCTATTTATGTCAAACATACAGTAAAATTCCGAAACAATTAATCAGAGATAATGCTAATGTTATTATCCTCTTCAAGCAAGATGAACGTAATTTAAAGCATGTCTTTAGTGATCATGTTAATCCTGATATGACGTTCAGTGAATTCCTTGTAATGTGTAAGCAAGCATGGAGTGGAAACAACTATGATTTTCTCTTTATTAGCAAAGATGATGATTTAAACAAAGGGCGATATCGAGTGAACTTTGACAATTATATTTGTATTTAACTCGAGAGCTTCAAGCAGTACAGAGTATTATCACGATGGCTTCTGCAAAGGGGACATCATCAAACATCGGCTGCGGCAAGGACAACAGCAGTAGCAACACTCTGCTGTTGGTGCTAGATCCTCAGTACAGTAATGATATTGCCAATAAAAAGTATGTGGATGCAAAATTCCAGTCATACTCCAGTGTTATTACAGATCTTCTCGATAAAGTACATCAGTTGTTTCAGAAACACTCAATAGATACAAATGGTGAATGCCTGCAACCGAAAGCAAAAGTAGATGAGAATGCCGAAACAAAATCTTATACAGATACTCTCTTGGCGAAATTATTGCCGCAGATGGCTTCTTTCTTTTCCGGCATATATGCTACTGGTTCATCAGTGTATTTCAATAATAAACGTTTAAGTGGTCTGCATGATCCTGCTGAGAATCATGATGCTTGCACAAAAGCTTATGTAGATAAAATAGTTGAAAACGGAAATACATTCGATGTAACTGAAAGTTCATTTAAGCTCAAGACTCGTAAAAATATTGGTAATTTAGCAGATCCTGCAACTGATCATGATGCAGCTACGAAAAAATATGTGGATGACACTCGCAGAAGAATTGAAAATTCCTTGAGGCGTGTGAAAGAAAAAGTCGATTCTGAGTTGTCGAAGCTACAGAAGAGTGATACAGTAAGTAAAAATTATGTTGATCTGCTGTTCCAAAAGTTGCAAAATAAGCTTAACAGCCTTAGTGAGCTGAAAAATAATATACGTGTCTCTATGAGTGCAAATGTTGAAGAGTTTTTTGACCTGATTAATGTAACAGAAAGAGTTTTAGACGTTCAGAACAAACGTATCACGAATGTACGTGAGCCAATTTTAGACTTCGGATGTGATAACAAAAGGATATTTTGAAAAACAAGTCAACTCGAGGGCTCATTTCATTCTTAGAATTGACAGCATTCCTTCGGGAAATCCCAACGAATTGGATTACATTTTACACAATGGTCAGCATGAATATATATTACCCTACGATGGTGAAGTTATTCTGCGGTCTATTACCCCGGATATTGAAACAATTGTCTTTGAACTGAATGGTAGCGTTCATCAACTTTCGATGAATACAGAGATTGCTGTACGCAAGGGAGACAGATTCAAGTTCGGTAGAACTGATCGCCTAGTAATCGGAAGTAGACCACTACATGCGGAATTCGACTATCATGTTATATAAATTGAAGGAACTACTTAAATTCAATTCAGATGGTAACTGATCAGTAGATAATAACAACATGCTACGGAATTCTTCTTCTTCTTCTATCGAAAGAAACATTAATCTTAAAAAACAGATCGTCCGAGCTCGACAGAACATTCGACGAAAGTTGTTAGCTCTTCACAAAAGAGAGGCTCAAACCAAGTCTGCGCTAGAGAAGGCATTCAGACCTGTTTCACAGCCACTAAAAGAATTGATTTCCATTCACAAAGAACGATTTCCGAAACAAGAAAACAGTAACACTACTGCTATTGCTACCACTGCTGCTGCTGTTGATGATGATGATGATGATGATGATATCAAAATGTGCGACGTTAAAGAAAAAGAAAGTGAAAAGATGTCTGATATACATGTAGTGAAGGCTACAACAGGCCGGCTGTCGGCTTTATATTTTAATAAACCAATAGACAGAAGCCGTGACACCGTGTATGGCATCAGATTCGATCCGTCAGGAGGCGGATGGATGATTGGAAACTCGCCAGTGGATATTGATGAAAATGATTTAATAATTCACAATGTCAGATATCCAGGCACTAGAGGTTTGTACAATTTACTTTTCAAAATCAAACCTAAGAATTACACTGCCTGTGATCTTCAAAATTATGCTAAAATTCTGAAAGCAACTAATGCCTTTAGGCAACATTACCTATCCTTCAAGCCTGTAAATGCAAACAGAGGGTACAAGTATACACACATCATAAAGCCATTGATTAACATACTTCAGTCTCCAAAACATCGCACTGCAACGGCGGCAGCAGTAACTTCTTCCCTGGCATCTTCTGCGGCAAAAGATGATGAAGATGATGCATACAAAAGTGGAATACATACAGGAAAAGGAATGCGCAATAAATCTGACAAAGATGAAGAAGAAGAAGAAGACGGAATTGACGTTAAAGACTGGAAGAGGTATTCCAATAAATCACATATTGACTACATTCACTGGAATAACCCAAACGAACTTGTCGAACGTTTAGTTTTCCTGCTTGCTTCAAAAACAGCCGGCAACAACTCACATGACAATGAAATTATTTCAATAGAGGAAGAACTTCGAGAAGCTGCTATTATTGCTTAATATATGAAAAAATACGTAGACTGCCAGTTAATCATTGTATGTATGCCTGTAGAAATTTATATGTATGTTACTCCTTTAATAAACATTTTCTCACTTTCATAATTCCTTGCTTTTATTCATTTTTTCCCTCTCGTTTAAAGAGACGAGTCGAAGAATGTCGTTCATAGCAAACAAACAAAAAAAAACTGTTGTAGCATCTGACACATACTGATTTAGGTGTGTGTGTGTGTGTGTGTGTGTGTGTGTGTGTGTGTGTGTGTGTGTGTGTGCGCACGTGCGTAAAATCGGGCACTGGAGAGCTGCCAGAGCAAGCAGCGAGCAGTCGTGACGTCAGAGGACGGTACGGTACGGTACGGTGCGGTACGGTGCTAAGGACGGGTGCGTATAATTCGTCCTCAAAGTGTTCCAAAAACCCCCTAGACACACTACTCATTTGGGACCCGTTTCGTAAGGGATTGATCGAAAGTATAGAGAAAGTACAGAGAAGAGCCGCTCGATTCGTGACCGCTTGCTACAGTCCTTATGAAAGCGTCACAGAACTGATTTGTAGATTAGGTTGGGAGTCTCTGGTAGATAGACGAGACACGTTTCGTTTAAACTTATTGGTAAACATGCGTACTCCCACTTTCACTTTTGAGTGTAGTGAAATATTTCTTCCACCAACCTATTTGAGTCGGAAGGACAGGAAAGATAAAATTAGGGAAATAAGGTGCCGGACTGATTCTTATTTGAATTCTTTTTTCCCTTGTACCATTAGGGATTGGAATGCACAGCAAAGAGATTAGCTTTGGTGCTGAGCACCCTCTGCCACCCACAATTTTGTGAATTGCAGAGTATATATCACTGTCCCGGAAGAACAATGTCAGAACTGTAAAATACGTAATTTTATAGGACGTTATTAAAACGATGTAAAGGGCCATTTTACACTAGGTAACCACTGGACCAAAAAGTTTCAAATTTTGCAATTCTGTCGTTGTTCTTCTGGGACAGCGATATGTAGATGTAGATGTAGACATAACGTTTGTCCGCTACGCCGTTCAACAATGTAGTCTGTCCGATTATGTTCACCATAGTAGTGCCTGGCACCTACGCGGCCATCATTGCACGACAAGTTGATGAGGGCTTCACCACTCAGCACCCAAGTGACGGCAATTACGTGACGATTGCAGTCCGAGGCGTTTGTGGCCCCTGATCAGTGAAAGCCGACTCAGTAGAATGCGTGCCACCAGACCAGCGCTCAGCAGACGGTGACGAACCGTCGACTCATACATCTCAACACGCATTGCAGTGCTCCAACATCGAGGCAACATTGCCGTTAGGGACTTGAGCAGCGGTGGTGGCGTGCGATTCCTAATCACGAGATTGTGTATCAGAATCCTGGGTAAAATCTGAAACCTTTCTGACATGCTTATGGAGAGAGCGCATACGATGCAGCTGAGTATTCGTCAGTCGGATTGGAGCGTTAAACTTGATTTCTTCTTTGACGTGTTTCACAAGTTACGGATTTCTCAATATCCCTGAGTTCATATACACTATGCAAACAACACTATGCGTTTAACCACATTGACCCACACATACACAACAAGGAAGAAAGAAATGATGACTCTGCCTCTGTATCACGACTAGTTCGTCCCTTACAGGACTCTTGTATATGCCTCGCAGCAGAGGACAATATTTCCATTTGAAGTCAATGTTCTGAGTTAACTGTAGCATCAAAAGTTTTTTCCTGGATTCTTGAAAACTGCACTTCGTCTAACACAATTGCTACTTCAGGTATGATGCACCGAGCGCGGTGGATGAATGAGCGGTAACGCGCTGAAAACACATTCGGGATGGCGCACAGTGGTCTCAAATTGGAATATAGTGGGCATTCGAACTTAACGTCATAATATCGATACAAAAATATTGATTTAGATAGCATTTGCTGTGCTGATTAAAAATTGTTATGTTCAATTTTTGATAGAAATGAGTACTTCACACTTAAAATAAAAAAAAAATGTATGGGTGGAAATCTGTTTTATTTTTTTTCACGGCCCTATATCAAAGTGTCAATGCGAAACCTTATGCAATCATAAGTACCTCTCCGACTTAATATTGCAACATAAAAATTTGTTGCGTATCCTTGCCGCTTTGATAACAGGGCGCAATTGAATTTTGGGGATAAAATATAGCGGCAAGGATACGCAACAAATTTTTATGTTGTAATATTAAGTAAGATAGGTACTTATGATTGCATAAGGTTTGACTTCGACACTTTGATATAGGGCCGTGAAAAAAAAAAAAACAAAAAAATAAAACAGATTTCCACCCATACATTTTTTTAATTTTGTGAAGGACTTATTTTTATCAAAAATTGAACATAACAATTTTTGATCAGCACAGCAAATGCTATCTAAAGCAATTTTTTTTGTATCGATATTATGACGTTAAGTTCGAATGTACACTATATTCCAATTCCGAACCACTGTGTGGCGTGAGAATGAATCCCCGTCCGGTTATCCAGATTTGGGTTTTCCAAAATGCTCCAGGCGAATGCCCGCAAGCTAAGTGAGTAAAGCAAATAAAAAAAAATTGTTTAGAACTAAAACACAAACTGTCACAATGGACATTAAATAAGGGAGTGTCGATAAACTAAGTGACTTGGTCTAGGAGATGGAGGGGTTGGGTAAATAGCTACGCTGCGAAATTTTGTGGGGGGGAGAGGGTCGAAGCCAAGCCATATAGTTTTTTATTTACATTATTTGTCGAAATTAAAATAATGTATACAACACACGTTAAACTATCTCCGTTGGACGTCGGTTTGAATCCCCGTCTGGGCATCCAGATTTGGGTTTTCCATGGTTTCCCCAAATCACTCTAGGCGATTGCTGGGATGCTTCCTTCAAAACACATGGTCGAGTTCCTTCCCGTTACTTGCCCCCGCATCTAATGACCTCGACGTCGACGAAGCGTAAAGCAATAAGTAAAAAAAAAAAAACTATTTCCATATGTAATTTACGATAGTCTGACAAGAGAAGCGGTACAAAATGTCTGTGGAAACAATAGGACAATACGCAAAAAGCTAACTGCCATGCCGGCGCGAGGAACGGTGTGTAGACGCAAAAGCCACGTCAAGCTACGTGGGGGCAGAGGAGGTTCAGAGGTGGACAAAATGGTGCTACTTAGTTTATGGACGCTCCATAATGAACTACGCCTTGTAGTGAGGTGTATGTACTATATGGCTTGTAGTCAACTACGTATATGTACTCTAATCTGAAATTTGGTTATGGCCACCCATTAACCAAACCGAGGAATGTAACATTTACATTCACGTGGATGGATTTCTCTGTGTCCTTGCACTATGCGAAGAAAGCAAAGTCGGTTCCTTACCTTAGAGACGAGGATTTTTTTAAAAAAAAGGTTTACGGCTATTTGGCGTAGACGTGATTAGAGCCAACATTGACAAGAATTTGGGAATAACTCGATCATAACCTTTAAGCAACCCTCGCATTGTTTGCCTGGAGTCATTTTGGATAGCATGGAAAACTAAAATCTGTGTGGTTGAACCGGGATTTGTACCATTGTCCTTCAGATTGCCAAGCCCGAGCGCTATCGCTCATTCACTAGGCTCGGTGGAGGCCGAAGGAGTGTCGTGAATTCCTTCCCCAGCTCTCGGCCTAGCTCAAGGTAGAGACGGGTTAATGCGCGGTTTGGCGTAGCCGCATTTCATTAGCGTGTCTGCCGGTGACAGGTATCATTGCAGGCTCCCCGGGCGGCGTTTATCGCAGTATACTTACGAGGCGGTGGAATGATAGGTCCGTACCCGCCGGGGTGACATCAGCTTTAATGAAATCGTCGGCCCGTGTCCCCGAGGAATGCGGCTCTGGGACGCTCCCCTGTAATTTGGTGACCCTCGGTAATGCTCTGCCTCTGTGATTTGCCTACCAATGACTGCCCAAAGGCGACCGCATTGTTTCGAATAATTCGTTTCTAAACGGCTGTGTAAAATATGTGCTAATGGCACTTTCAGGGAAGGGTTTTACATTTTTTTCCCTTGGAATGCGTTCACGACGTCTGCATTCCTGAGCTCGTTATTATTGATCGGTTAGTTCCGTGCTCACCAATTTGTTTCGTTTGACATCAGACTCCGATATTTACGGGGAAAAAGAGACAGGGGGATGAGAAAAGGTTGTATTTTGTCGTCCATTTGTATATAGAACAAGTAATCAAGAAAATAAAAGAGATGTTTTGAAATCTAATTACTGCTCAGACGCAAAAAGTAAAGACGCTAAGATCTGCTGCCAATTTAATTTTTCAATGAATCACAAAATTGTGTAGATTTGTTGAGTAAAATGGATTATTCT
>JARYHS010011809.1:0-25000 GCA_031002005.1 Vandiemenella viatica
GCATGTTAGATACTATGTTCCACATGCAACTACTTTAAAATTTTGATTCAAAAAATTGTCATCTATGGAAATGGGTGTATATTTATTTTTAAATGACACATTTTAGGAAATGAATAGTAAAATGTGCCCTGTAGGAATTTTTGTGAACTTACAAAAGCATGAATTATTACTATTATTATTATTATTATTTAAAATTGAATACTATGTATTTATGGAACCACAGGTAAATAAATGGTTTAATTCATGCATGGAAAGCAGAATGCAAAAAGTTTTTTTTTTATTCTAAAATCAATAAAGATCTCTTATCATACCGGGAGAAAATACCACATGGCATTCCACACTGATCTGACCAAGGACCCGTTATGTTTTTATTATACATCAATGATTTTACTGGAAACTTATCCAACAAAGTAAAGAGTGTTGTTTTATTTGTGCACAATACTAACCAGACTGTAAGCAAAACAGCAAACAGGAATCTAGCTTAGTGAAGTAGCAAACTGAAATTAAGTTACTCATTAAAATTAAATTTTGATAAAATACAAAAAAACAAATAAACCTATAAGAAAACACAATCTTAAAAACAAGGAATATAAAATTCCTTGGCATTCAAATAGATGAGAAAATCAGCCAGCAAGAATTTATGACATTACTACTGAAGAAGTTAGGCAGGGCACCCTCTTGCCCTTGGGTTTGCAAACAGCCCCTAAAGACGGATGAATCAAAAATGATCAATGGCATGGGGATATGGAAGGCAATGGGAAGCCACTGCATTAAAGACCTTGGTGCTATAGTAGGTCGCTGAAAGTTTGGTGGATAGATTAAGTACGAAATGAATGAGTTTTGGAAATGATGGGTGAGAAAAGAAGTTTGTGGAAGAGGCATAATTGGTAGCTAAAGCAACAAGTTAGAGGTAGGTGCAACAGGGAGCACCTAGAAAAAGATAACTGAAAAGTTGCAGAGTTCCTGTGGTGAAAAGAAAAATAAATGGTCAAGTATGAAAGATACTATATTTTTAAATGGTTCCAAAAGTAAGTTTAACAGTGCAAAAGTATCTATATAATGTTGGGGAAAAACACGCATAATAAAATGATATAACACATCAGTAGCTGTAGTAAAGCATAGAGGGGATTAGAACGTCCCATTTGAAGGTAATCACTAAGCATCAAGGTAAGGAACAGCACAGGAATCAGAGGGGAGATATTGCCTTGTAAAATAATTTGGGGATCGTAAATAGACTTATTAGTGGTGGTTATAGAGAGCACATTCAATTATTGAGAAACATTGCAGGAACAAGTATAATGATAGTCAAATACCATGATTAGAAGCAGGTGGCATGATTCAAATTACAATAAAGAAGAGCATGTCAACATGGGTATCCTAGCAGTTGGAATAGAGGTTATATAATCAGGTAACTAGTATGTGAAAGCACAGTAAATTTTGAGTTACAGATATAATGTTGGAGTTGTACAAAAATAGTGTTAGTAAGTGCAAAGGGTTATTCTATAAAATACAAGAATATCATTAAGGATGTCACTTTATCAATGAGATATCAACACAATAGAGTTCGCATAAAGAATAATGAACAATAGCGAATATGGGGGTGTGAATAAAAAAGAATGTCAACAGGGACAGTGGCCATAATATGGGTGTTTAGTGGATCTGTTGTTACAACTTTTAAGTTATCAAATAAGGCAGTTAAACTGTAGACTCAGGTTGTTAATACTGGCTAAGAAAAAAAGATCACCGAAACAGAAAAGTATGACATAATATAATTTTCACGATCTCTATCTAATAATTTTTGTAGAGTACTATAACTCGTCAATGGAGTAAAAATACGCCTCACTGTAGAAGTCATTAAATCTATTTAGAAAAAAAGATGCTGAGCCAGTTCCATGTTATCATGTGGTGCGCAGACTTCCACGGTCGATGTTATCTTGGTTGCCCGGATTGAACCGCGTCAATTTATCGAAACCTAACGGCCATCATTTTGTGGCCTTCTTCAGAGAACAGAGGACAGTGTCTCATTTCATAGTTGTATAATTAGCAAGATCCTGCTTCATGCTACAACCCCCTTAATGTTCCTCCTTTGTCGAGAGCCATACATTAACAGTCAACCTATACACCCATCATCCCATCCACTCAGGGCTGAGGGTCTCTCATAATAGTCTTGTTTCTGCTCTCTGGACAGGCGTGTCTTGTGGGGCTAGATCTTTTTGGTTATCATACCACTAGCTGGTGTTTTGCGATGGCAGATCTGTTGACCATAGTCTGTCAATGTGACCCATGTTCCTCCATTGGAAGAAGAACACAACAAAATTCATTAGTGATAATTATTAAGATTTTATTAATCTATTATCACCTGTATCATTAAATAACTTCAGCAACTATGTAACAATTTCAGTATTAAATTTTTAACATGGCATTTTTGAGCTACAAGGATAACTAAAAATGGAAATAACAGCAACATGTCTTTTCTTGTTAATATCACATTCAATTTGGTCTATTTTTTAGTTTAAACCATATTTCAATTAAAATACAATGGTCTTCTCATACAGCATAATAAATAGTTTAAAATATACTCCAGCACACACTATCAAAATTATTACAAATAATCAACTGTCGCTAATTCAACCTATCTTATCTTCTAGCAATATAACAACTCATGACATTACTTCAAATTGACAACAGACTAATAAGCTAGGTGGGACAATAGTACCAAATTAATAGTGCCACCCTTAAAATGACATACACATTTAACACTTAATTTCAGGAAAAACATAACTTTCAGTTACAACTTACCTCATGCATCTCTGAAATTCTTCCTGTATAAAATAAAATTCTTTCAGTAAGTGTTGTCTTTCCTGAATCAATATGTGCAGAAATACCAATATTTCTAATGTGATCCAATTCCTTGTGTTCTGAATATTTGGCATATGATGAGTAATGTCTTTGTTTTTCATTCTGAAAACAACAGCAATCATTTGCATTTGGAAATTACTGCCTGATGTAACATTTTTAGGGTATTTTTCAGCTAACAGTGACACTTTCAAATTCTCTACTTTACATTTTTTTCTATAAAAATTAACACAATATTTTCGATAAAAAAACCTCAAAAATAATTCTAAACTGGTTGACTTAGCTTTGATGGGATTCTGATTCTCCAGAGGTGGAACTCATTGATATGAATAAGGAGTATCGGGGGTTTGGAGTCATTTGGGCAGATAATGTAGCTGATGCAGATATTTTAATAGTAATGAGGATGTAACGTGTTTTCTTTAAGTAAAGAGAAGTTATTTACTATGGGGGAATACTGAGAAGAAGTTATTCATTATGGGGGAATACTTTATATTTAAGGTCCAGGTTATAGTAGCAACAGACTACACCTGAGACATAATTATATTTGCATCATCGGCAAAGGACTGAGTTGCTAACTTTTTGTATTACCATCCATTAATTATCAAATATAAATATTACAAAAAGCAGCATGTGACAGCTCAATTGGTGCATAACCAGGGAAAGAGCAGTATGATACATAAATAGGCATCACCAACAAAGAATGGGATGACCACAAATATAAATATATAAAAAAGTGAGTAAAACTTTCTCGGGTAGCTAGCCGAGTTAGTACATCGTTTGACCACGACGTTTCGGCGGTCACAATCTCTGCCGCCATTGTCAAGTGAGTGACAATGGCGGCAAAGATTGTGACCGCCGAAACGTCGTGGTCAAACGATGTACTAACTCGGCTAGCTACCCGAGAAAGTTTTATTCATTTACAACGCCGAGAAAATCTCCAGTCTTATATATAAAAAAGTGTCAACAATGATAGTAGTATACATAGAAAAAACTGTTATTCAGCATAAACTACGGAGATAGAAGCAGAAACTATTGTGATAAATTCTCTTGGATATAAAATTGAAACAGATGTGATGTAACAATGAATTGATAACTACATTGAATATATTGGAATATCTTACAAGTTATTTATGTACCATAGAGAAAGTTTTGGGAATGCAATTTCATATTGTTTCATGCACTTCGAGAAGCGAAGGAAGTTTAGTGATGTGATGAAGAAATGTACATTTATTCTGTAAAATTGTTTGCTATAATATTCCATATGATGTCAATGCTTTATATAATATTTATATTTAACCTTGTCTTATTTTTTCCAACCACAATTAAAGAATTTCTTTGTGCTTTGAAGCACGACAGGTACATGATGTTGATACCGATTTTGTGAGAATTTGAAATACAGCTCTGCTGTTTTTGTATACATTATAGACTACACCACTTGAAATGATATTGATGATATTTTCTATAACAGATAGGTTTTACTTTGTGACATTATTAAGACATATCTGGCCCGGGGGACAAATATCCTATTATAGAAGTTACCGACTTTTCACAATAGAGTGACAATATACCCATTATGAATCCTAGATTAAGCTTTCAAATCAGTGAACACAATTAGTGTTGTGATACCAAATAATTATATTTTTTTTGGTATAGTTTTGTGCATCAGTATACTGATGAAATGAAACTACGTTACATATATAATGCCTACGTGGACATTTGTGCAACTTTATTAACCATTAGGTTTTCATTTATTAACAAAAAGACATTCACCATAATGCTCTTATCATGAACATGTGGAATGCTTTTAGATATTCAACATTTTTCTTATTTTCTTAACCATTAAGTTTGTGTTCAAGAGATGTTCACCACAATGCTCTGAGCATATACTTGTGTTATCTTTTCAAGTGTACATACTATTCATAATATTTTCTTAAATTCATCTTTTTTTTTTTTTTTTGCTGTCAGTAGTCTCTCGACTGGTGATGAAATGCTCCATCCCTTCCTATCTTGCGTTAGCCTTTTCATCTCAATGTACCACTTACAACACACATCCTCAATTATCTGCATCATATATTCTAATCTCTGTCTTCCGCTGCAGTTCTTACCTTCGACTGTTCCCTCCACTAACAAATTAAGCAGTCCCGTATGGCTCAAAATATGACCTACCATCTTGTTTCTTCTTTCTGTAAGACTCTTCCACAAACTTCTTTCCTCGCCCATTGTAACATAGCAATTCAATAAAATAAATGATATTACATAGTTAGACAGGTAAAGGCCATAATATTAGTAAAATAAAAGTTTAAGAAATTAGTAAAAAGAATAGCAGATCTAATAAAGATTATTTGATTTGATATGTTAGAAAATATAATATAGCTGGATTAAGATGTGGGGGGGGGGGGGCGGGATTGTTGGTAGAGCTCACAAGCAAGATAGGATAATCGAGCAGAGATTAAGTTTTGAAATAATAATAGCTGCATAGTGCGAAGTTTAGAAATGATAGTTTTGGGGAGAAAAATTTAATAGATCTTGAGTAGAAAAGAACCTGCTAATCTTTCGGAACAAACTTAATTCAAGGTTATTACAGACACAGTCAAAAGCTGTTGTTGGTATGTGAGGAAATTTGAACAGAACAATCAGAGAAGGAAATAAATGGCAAAAGATACAGTCTGAATGATTGTATAAAAAAATCTATTTATTTCATATTACAACAAGCATTTTTCGTTGTGACACCACCATTTCCAAAACTTGTTCGTTTCGTACTTTATCTGTCCACTTAATTTTTAGCATCCTTCTATAGCACCACATTTCTAATACTGCAATTTTCCTTCTGTCTGCTTTTCCTAAAGTCCAAGCTTCACTGCCATAAAGTGTGATGCTACACACATAGTGTCTTAAAAAGTTCCGAGTCCTAGATCAATATTTGAACCTAAAAGATTTCTCTTTTTCATGAAGGCTCTTTTTTGCTACTACTATTCTGCTTTGAACATCATTCCAGCTTTGGCCATCGGTTGTAATATTGCTTCCCAAGTAGCAGAATTCACTTACTTCTGCTATCACATCTGACCCTATTTTTATATTTAATCTACTAGTACTGGTATCATTTCTGCTACATTCCATCACTTTTTTCTTGCTTTGATTTATATTCAGTGCAAACTCTTCCTTTAGTATATTGTTCATGCCATTTAGTAACTTCTCAATATCCTAAGCCCGTTTTGCTAACAAGACAGTGTCATCAGCAAATTGTAGCATACTGATTTATTCTCCCTGAACACTTATGCCACATGAAAATTTTTGTTTTATTTCCTTTATTGCTTCTTCTACATACAAGTTGAATATTAAAGGGGATAGTCTACAACCTTGTCTCACACCCTATTTATCTGATGCATGTCTCTCATGGTTCTTTACTTTTATTATAGCTAGTTGAGTCTTATATAGTTTGTAAAGTATTCTTCTATCTCGATACTTTAGACCAGACTTCTTTAAAATTTTGAACATCTTGTCAAACCTAACATTATCAAAAGCTTTTTCTAAATCAATCAATGCAATAAAAGTATCTTTGTTTTTCTTGAACCGCCCTTCAAGTAATAATCTTAAGGCCAGAAATGCTTCTCTTGTACAGCAGTTTTTCCTAAACCCGAATTGATCTTCACCTACTATCTCTTCTACTATACATTCCATTCTTCTGTATATTATTCTGGTCAGTAATTTTTAGGCATGTGATATTAGACTTATAGTGGGATAATTCTCACATCTGTCAGCTAGTGATTTTTTTGGAAGTGTGAAGATGACACATTTATTAAAATCGATGCTAATCTCTCCTGTTCATATCGTTTTGATGTAAGTTTGAATAATCTGTGTGTTCCTTTTTCCTTTTGCAGGAATCTCATCAACTCCAACTGCCGTATTTAAAAGAGACATTCGCCAACATGCTATATCATCAATCTTTGTGTATTTACTAGGGTGTATGAGTTTTATTTCTACTTATAAGTTTTATGTTTCTTATTAATATGTTGTATTTTTAAGAGTCTATCTCATCATTTTGAAAGCACTTCATTCTTAAATTTTTGATAATATTGATAAATGCCAAGAAATATTCTGGCTATCTTTGTACCTATTTGCTATCAAGCACGGCATATATAAGATTTCTTTGGATGATTTTTGTAACTGATGTTAATTTTTATCCCATCAATTCCATAGCATTTTTAGCAAGATCACGGCCAGTTTGATGAATCCTTTCCCTCATAATTACAAGGCTGGAGCGGCGTAGAATCTTCTTGATGGCAGTTGAGTTTGCCGGATGATTTACAACGGCAAACCATGGCACTGTTTCAGTATCTCTGCACCATAACAGGATGGCCAGTGAACTTAGAAGTTTGGCTTCTTGCGGCGCAGCTTCTCCAGATGTTTAACACTGCACAACATATCCTTCCTGTAGAGGTACATTAGATAACTATGTACGTTCTCGCTGCTGCAATGCTGTATAAAAACTTCTCGGGTTTCAAGCAAAGAACACATCAGACATTTTAAACTTGGACAAAATGAAAAATCTGCTATAGCTGAACATGCCATTTACAACGGGAACAAGCCATGCCTCGACAAAGCGACATGCATTTGTTATGCAAATAATTTTTGGGACAGTGTGGTGAAGGTGGTGATTGAGATTAAGCTTAGTAATAATGTTATTAATCATGATCAGTGCTTTAATTTAAGCCTACCATGGAAGCCAGTAATTGGATTGTTGGATTGTTACCAGCCATATTAGAAGTGACCCGATCATGACATCACCAAGCGAGTAGGGCCCAACTAGACTGCCACTCCAAGCGCATGGAGGGGCGGTCTAGTTGGACCCTGCTCGTTTGGTGACGTTATGATCGGCTCACATCTATGCCCTAATATGGCCCGATCCCGTGTGGCGTGTAACAATCCAATTACTGGCTTCAATGTTTGGATTAAATTGAGGCCCTGATCACCATTAATAACATGATTACTTAGCCTAATCTCAATGGCCTCCTACATCACACTGTCCAAAAATTTATTTGCATAACAAAGACATGTAGTTTTGTCAAATCATGGCTTGTGCCTGTTGTCAATGGCATATTCGGGTATAGCAGATTTTTCTTTTTATACATGTTTAAAATGTTTGATGTGTTCTTTGTGTCTTTCATCAATTGTCATTAAGGTTTCCCCTATATTAGAAGTGCCTTATTCACATGGAATTTTGTAGACTCCAGGATCCCGAAGATTGAGACCATCATTCAGAGTTTGCAACAGCTGTCCAATTATTGGTGGAAGTCGAAAAATCGAATAGATGCTCTATTTGTGGAGCAACCTCAATAATTTTGATGTTACTGCTCCCCAGAAAGGTAAAAAGGAATGCGGGTTGTCTCAATCCCTATAATCTGTATTGGTGCCAATTTTTCTTCCAATGGTTTATGTCAGATTTCCTTAGTGCTATAACCATTGGCACGAAATACACATTCCTCGTGTTCAGTTCCTCCTTTAAATGTTCACTGTCAGACACCACTTTTGCCCTATGAACAAAAGTATTGAGCACTCCTAGTTTCTGAGAAGGATGGTGAAAACTTAAGAGCATTAAGATAGCAATAGGTGTGTATAGGTCTTCTGTAAACGTTGAGTCCTAACCTTCCATTTGGCTTCCGACAGAAATTTTAGTGATCCATCCCTTTCAATTTCTACCGTGAATTTAATATTGGGATGAATCCCATTAAGATAGTTCACAAATTAATTAAATGCCGGAATTCCATGAGACCACACGAAGAAAGGATCATCGCCAAATCTGTAAAAACATTTAGGCTTTAAAGGAACAGTGTCAAGAGCTACATGTTCAAAATGTTCCATATAGAAGTTGACTACTGTAGGAGACAACGGGGACCCAACAGCCACACCATCTGTTTGCTCATAGTATTTGCCCTGCTACACGAAGTACGTAGACGTGAGGGTGTGTCTGAATAACTCCACAAGTTTTGTATCAAAATGTTCACGGAGAAGTTCAACAGTCTCTTCTAAAGGCAACCGCGTAAACAAGGACGTAACACCCAGGCTGACCTAAATATAGTCAGGTTCTAACCTCATTGCTTTAACCATCTCCACAAAGGCAGCAGAATTCTTAACATGATGTGCACATCGACCAACCAACGGATTTAACAAACGCATGAGATATTTAGCCAACATGTATACTGGCGAACCTATAGCACTGACTACCAGATGCATTGGAACATGTTCTCTATGTATCTTTAGTAGACCATATAATTTTAGTGATCCTGGAGTTCGGACACATAGATTATTCACTGTTTCTTCTGCCAATCCAAATTCTCTCTTTAGAACGATTGTCTTCCAGGTTATCCATGTTGTCGGAATGCACGGAATCAAACGATATGCGTCGCCATCTAAATCTTCATGTATCTTTTGGTGGTAGCGTCAGTTAAGATCAAAGTCGAATTTCCTTTGTCAGCTGGTAAAACCATGATTTTGGAGTCTTCACGTAAAACACATAAGCTGGCTTGTTCAGCTCTAGTCATATTGGGCTTAGGTGGTCTGGCCCTTAACAGGATGTACGTCGTTTCCATGCGTACTTTTTCTGCTTCATACGTTGGAATATTCCGCACTGCTTGTTCCACTCCGCTGATGATGTTCATGATAGGTATGGAACGTGGAGCCGGTGCGAGTTCAATCTTTTCTTTGGGGCTTGGATAGCACATTCGTCAAATTCTTTCCGTGACAAGTTTATCACGGTTCGTCTACCTTCTGCTAGCTGAGCGTCATTCCGATCCCGTGACATACGGTTGAATTTGCAGCACTGCTTGCCTGTAGCCATCATCAATGCAGAATTTTGCTGTCCTGTGGTAAAGTTGTCAACCTGTTTCCAATCCATCAGCGAGAGGGCAGCTGCCAGTTGCAAATGGCATCCCATCAATTCCGTAGCATTTTTAGCAAGATCATGGCCAGTTTGATGAATCCTTTCCCTCACAATTACAAGGCTGGAGCGGCGTAGAATCTTCTTGATGGCAGTTGCGTTTGCCGGATGATTTACAACGGCAAACCATGGCACTGTTTCGGTATCTCTGCACCATAACAGGAAGGCCAGTGAGCTTAGAAGTTTGGCCTTCTTGCGGTGCAGCTTCTCCAGATGTTTAACACTGCGCAACATATCCTTCCTGTAGAGGTACATTAGATAACTATGTACGTTCTCACTGCTGCAATGCTGTATAAAAACTCCTCGGGTTTCAAGCAAAGAACACATCAGACATTTTAAACTTGGACAAAATGAAAAAGCTGCTATAGCCGAACATGCCATTGACAATGGGAACAAGCCATTCCTCGACAAAGCGACATACCTTTGTTATGCAAATAACTTTTGGGACAGTGTAGTGAAGGTGGTGATTGAGATTAGGCTTAGTAATAATGTTATTAATTGTGATCAGTGCCTCAATTTAAGCCAAACATGGAAGCCAGTAGTTGGATTGTGACCAACCACATGGGATCGAGCCATATTAGGGCTTAGAAGTGACCTGATCATAACGTCACCAAGCGAGCATGGCTCAACTAGACTGCCACTCCATGCGCTTTCCCCTGCGATCCCAGCTGATTGCCCTACATAATAGACTACCGTTCATCAGACTTCAACACCAGTGGCGGATCTACAAATTTTCCAAGTCGGGGAAAAAACTTGAGATTGCCGCCCCTTCAAACATGAATTTGCCGCCCTGGGTGGTGCAGAGCTATTCTTTGATTTTCCGCCCCCTGATGGTTTCCGCTTGGGACAGCAGAGCTAAAAAAAAGGTCACCGTCACACGAATTTGCCATTTACCGCTCCTTCAATCACGATTTTGGCGCCCCCCTAAAATTGTCGCCCGGGGCAAGCGCCCCGGTTTGACCCCCCCTGGATCCGGCGCTGTTCAACACCTCAGTGATGTTAAGTGGGGCTTGACTATGGAAGCAGAGCAAGCTTCTAAAATGTTCCCAGACGACTCAATATTGATGCGATTTGAAATCCAATAAGTTTTTATACAGCATTGGCGCTGCGAGAATGTACATAGTTATTGTTAAAGGTGACACAACAGCACTATAAGTCTCAAATCTTTGGGATTGTTACCTTTTTTTCCAGATTTTAACATTGGAATCACTATCGTCCTCCGCCACACCTTCGGAATTTGATATGTGCTCATGCATTTGTTTTTATATCCAATGTTCTTAATTTTTTCTGATCGTATGTCATCAAGCCCTCTGACTTCCATGTCTTGCACTCGTGAATAACCTTTTCTGGCTCCGACATAATGAATGGTTCAGTGAGGTTGTTCATCTCTTCCTAAATAGTAAAAGTTGTACTCGACAATTGCTGAGTCTAACACAGTTTATAGAGGATGGATTTGAGATCCATTAGGTCACAGGCGTGGTCTTTGTAGACCTGTCAGCAGCATACAATACTGTTAACCACCAACTACTCCTTCACAAGGTCTATCATCTGACAAAGGCACCAGATTAACCAAGCTCATTGCTACTGTTCTCCAGAACCACAGGTTTTTTCATCAACTTTCAAGGACAGCACAGCCAATGAAGGATACAAAAAAAAAAAAAAAAAAAAAAAAAAAATGGTCTACCTCAAGGTATACGGTGATGATCTTGCCATAGGATTTTTAGTAAAATATTAAGGCAATTGTGATTTCACACAACGTGAGCTTGAAGAAGGTCAGTTGCACCCGTTAAATGAAACAAATTTTGTCAGAGGAATGTGGCGAGTAGGAGGCAACACAAGCTTGAGTAGATCAGACAGTCACGGATTTAAGCAGAGCAACGATGTCAATTAACAAAATGATGGGAGGACACGGGAGACAGTCACTGTTCGATAAGCCTCCCCAAACTCAGAAGAAAGTGGGAGGTTGTCCAACAAAAACCGAGTGCAGAGGCAAGAAGGAGGTCGCACTGAGTCTAACTTGGTCAGATGGTCTATCTAGCCTACAATCGTCGGCGCAGCTCTGGACTCAAGGGGTCCTGGGGTCAAGCACAGTTGGAGACAGCCATGCAGAGAGAGATGGCAGCGTAATCATCAAGACCACAAAACCATCAACGCAGGTGGGAGATAACTAATATGGCAATGTTGAAGGGGACTTGAATATTGTGGCAGTAACAGAATAGTGGGTTCTGACATTAGTTGCAATAGATGATTGACTTGATAGTATAAAAAGGGAACTGAAGGAATCAATTGAAGTAATACAGACAACTATGTATGTTTGTAAATAAATATGAATATTGTACAGACTTGGCTGGAGTATCATTTATGTATTCTACTGCTCATGTGACTTAGTGGTTTACCCACATATTTATGTACCTCTCGGGAAGTGGCAGTGTGAAAGAAAAAAAGATTCGCCAGTCCACCAAAGTAGGTAGGATATTTATTTGGGGCCAGCCAACACGATAAAGAGTTGGGCGTAAGGTTAGAGCACTTGCTGTTATTGCAGTATTGAAGGAGTTGAGCACAACACAGGCGCAGCAGTTACAGAAGCAGGGTCGCGCGGCGTCAACTCAGCAGAAATGAGTGAGTAAGCAAGCTTGCAGCAATGCCTAACAGTGCAGGAGGCAGTGACTCTGCAAAAAGTGATGTAAAGATAGATAAATCAAAAGTGAGCTTGCCAGAAGCTTTAAAATTAATTTAAAACACCTTTTGTGGCAAAAAAGGAGAGCTAGATGAATTTTTGGGTATTTGTGATATGGCATTCAGCCTGGTTGAGGATGGAGAACACGAGATTTTATTGAAGTTTGTCAAGTCACATACTGGAGGGCAAGCCAGACAACAGATTCTTGTATGAAAGAAGGTGAAAGAGTGGAAGGATCTTCATGCACTATTGGTGGAAAATTATCGGTCTAAGCATACGGCAGATCATTATGCTATTAGTATATTTGCAAGTCAACAGCGAACTGGAGAAATGGTCGGGGATTGGGCTAATAGGCTGGATGGAATTGTGCACGAGTTTCGGGAAGCAACAAAGAGAAATTTAAAAGGCAGCAGTTGACAGGAGAATTAAAATTAATACACAATCTGAGTCACATTGTGTTCACTCAAGGTTTGATAGAGGAAAAGATTGTCGCGGTGTTAAGAGCGCAAGGAACCAATTTACAGTTAGTAGAAAATGTCGAAATCGCAATGGCGGAAGAAACGGTAATTTTGGCAGCCTAAGAGAAGCGGCAACACTAAGGCAGTGATTGAAGACAGTATCTGGACGTAAACAGAGGAAGAAGTGAAGTTTGGTATTCTAGAAAGATGACGGAATTCTTAATTGTGCAGAAGAAATGGTCACGGTGCACAGCAGTGTGTGAAGAAGCCTGTAATAAGGGAAGTATCACAGCAGATGTGCATGCGTTGTTAGCTGTGTCAGCGAGAAGGACACGAGGTGAGGCAATGCTGAAGCAACGTAAGCATGAGAGAGTTCACAGCTCGAACAAGTAAACAAACAGGTGATCGGTGGTGTGAACAAGGGCAGAGAGAAGCCATGGAGAACAATGGAGAAAAGGGCCAGGATGGCTAAGTTCTATAAATGAAAATGAACATAAAGGAAACTGCAGAGGAGATATAGATGTGAAGAATCCAATAATTAAGCAGGTGAGATGGCCCCATCTTCGGCACAATCCACAAGATTGCAATGCATGTCTGTGGCTGCAGCAGACTCGAGGAGAGCAGAAAAGTCGATAAACTAGCTTGGGGGCGAACCGTGCAGTCCGGGGACGTACAGAGACAGGAGCTGAAGAGAAGTGACTGCAGCAATAGAAACTGCAATAGAAACTGCAATAGAAATTGAACTGCAGTGTGAGGAAAGCAAATACAGTCCAATTAAGCTACTTTTAGATACAGGAGCTCGGTTATCTCTGTGAGAGATGCTAAGCGAAAAAAGATGACAAATGGTGTGCAGATTAAAGAAATCACAGGCAAACCCGTATTCACCGAGGGAGCAATACTGATTACTCTAAAAGAAGGCATGAAGCTGAGAATGTGTCATAAGATGCAAATTGTCCCGGCAGGAGTAGACACGCTTTACGATGGAATTATGGGCAGAGACTGGCTGAAAAAATATCTGGCCATAATAGGTTACAGAAAATCAATGGTGAGGATACAAGACACACCATTAAGATGAAGAGCAAGGCCCAAGCAGATGCTAAGCAGCGAGAGGAAGAAGATACAAAGATGGTCTCGCACGGAAAGACACGATGCATTTGTGTTGGGGCGCGACAAGAGAAGATAGTCGAGATAGAAGTGCAATGGATCCACGAAGATGCAGAAGCTGTTGTACCAAAACAGGAATTGGCAGTAGGTGTATTGGTTACAGAGGCACTTGTAAATGTGTAAAGAGGAAAATGTATTATGACAGTATTAAATGTCACAGAGGAGGAGGTCACATTGACTAATCCGAAAGTTAAGGCATAGAAATATGTGGTGCCACAAGAGGCCAGAAGATGGCGCGTCATAGCAGAAAAGCAGAATCTGCTGACACGAGAGTGAATTAAAAGAAGTACAGAAGGTCTGAATGTAGAGCATTCGGTGCAGTCGAATGAGCAAACTGCAGAGGTGCTGTGTGCAGCAAATCATAATGGCTTCAATTCGGAGGAATATACACAGCCAGACACAGACACAGTAAGGCAGGACATACAGTGAAAGTCAGAAGCTGTGGTGATGATTAATGAGTCTCAACATAGGATTCCCAAGAAAACGAAACGGGATCTGATGAAAGCAGTGGAGCGCTCGAGAATAAAGGAAAGGCAAAAAGCAAAGAGTTTATGTGCAATGTATCAGAATGTCTTTCATGGGAAACTAGATATGTGGAAGCATAAAAGCATAAAGCAGCAGAACAGAAAATACAGATGGAAGCTGGAGATGCAAAAAAAAAAAAAAAAAAATGAAGAAAAGAAGCAAGATAGCATACCTGAAAAACAAGTAAATAAACTGCAGAACGACATAGGGAAATCGTCAAAGGAAGCAAAGAAGAAATCCGTGGCAGGGGAAATACGTTGTCGGTAATAAGAAGTTTGTACAAGGGCGTAGAAAAGATGTCACAAGCAGACATAATAAAAGAAGAAAGCAGCAGCATGGGAAATTCATCGATGGTAATAAGAAATTTGCAAGGAGACGTAGAAAAATCGTCACAAGGAGAAATGATCAAAGATATCAGCGGCAAGGAGAATTCGTTGTTGGAAATAATAAAGCAGTTGAATAAAGAGACGAAAGGACTAATCCAAAAAGAAATAAATCAAGAAGTAGGAACCAAGCACAGTTTACCAGTATTAATGGAGAATTCGAATAAAGAAGATGAAGATATGCCAAAAAATGAAACCGTATGAGGTGTCGGGACTAAATGGAGTTCACCAATATTACTAAGGAAGTTGAAGAAAGAAATTGAAGGAGTGCCAAAGAGCGAAATAATATGCGATATCAGAACCAGGTGGAAAAAGCCGATGGACATTATTATAAAGGAACCAAAGGAGAAGCAGAAGAGAGATGACAAGAAATAAGAAAGAAAAGCACAAGCTACAAAGCATTGTAAGAGTGGCACATGAACGGTGAAGAAACGTTGTCAAGAGAAGCAGATGTGTTATCACGCATTCGTCAAACTAACTAAGAGCAGAATAAAGAAGTAAAGGAAATTCAGCAAGAAAATGGAGTGAAACATGCACGCACAGAGAAAAATGAGTAGTTGTATGAAGCGATTCTACTAGCGAAGCGTGAGTGAGCAAAGATCGATAGACCACGCCAGCGTAGCAACGACGGTACAAGGATGCAGCAAGATTACGCTCACGAAGGGAAAACACTAACGCAGCGGAAACATCAGCGAGTGAAGGTGAAGGCAGGTTGTGGAAGACGGCCTCACAACAGGAGTTACGGAGATGTATATATTGTGGATGGAGCTAGAAGAAATATTTAAGTGTTAATTAATAGGAGGAAAGGGTTAAATAGTGAATTAAGTAGTCTGGAGGGAAAAAGGAGAGACTGTGTGGTAGGACAACTTAGTGTCAGCTCAATGTAAGGACTTAGAGGAAAGATTTGTGTGTAATCGAGACCTTTTGAAAAATGTTAAACAGAAGAAAGAAGGCAGGACAGAAGTGACGGGTAATTCAGCATGTCAAACAATATTTTGTTATAAGTTGTGAGAGATCAGGAGGTGATCACAGTTTTTAGTATGTCCACAGGAATGAACGAGGCAAGGGAACAAGGCAGCTAGCGAGGAGGTCCATTGATTTCGCACCGGCCATTTCCGGCACTAAACTATACGGTGATTTAGCAGCACAGTTCTAAGGATGGGTTGGTTGGATGCTTTGATATGGAATGTCAGTTTTCATTATAGTCCAACTTTCATTTCAACCTAATTACATAAAAATGTATCTGGAATGTGTCTGTTTATTCCGGCATCACTAAAAAAATACACATTTGAAAGTTTGGGTTCAAAATTAAAATTTCAATTATATATATATCTTAAGCCGTTGCGACACATTTACTTTATGAATAATGAAGCATTATCTGAAAACTACCGAGTCGATTTTGATCGAGTTTTCGTAGTATCAAACATTAGATATATCTCTCTGTGCTGACTCATCTGCCGCTGGAGCTGAAAAAATTCTCATTATGCCACTTCATCTGGTACTGTAGCTCAAAATTAAAATATATTCCGTATCTGTATAGTTGAATATCGGGTATTTAGAGTTGTATATCAAGTATTCAGAAATAAGTGAGATATAAAAAAAGAAATTATTAACTTTCAATTTATTTCAGGAAGTTACCAACTGTGGCGCCATGGTTATCATAGAAACTGCATTACTAAACAATGCAATAAATTATAAAATGAAGAAAAGCTGCTTTGTTATCCTAAACCGTTTTATTTCCAACTCTAAAGGTTTAATACAACATTCTAATTATATTAAAAATCATCAGCCTATGCATTAATAATCATGAACAGAATGACTCTACTTTCAGCTCCAAATGCCAGATATTTTGTCTGACATTCGATATCTCGAGCACTCAAATAGTTTATAATATGATTGAATGCTAGATTGTGATAGAAACTCATGTGTGTAGTGTAGAATGTAAAACGAAAACGTTCAGTTTCCTAAACGGTCTATGATAGGCAGAGACTGTAGTTGTGCTAACAGAGATTGGGATCAAAGAAAATCTTTGTTTTTATTTTCATTTTTAATTTCTCGCATTCAAAACGACCATCTATGGCGTTTAAAAACTGAACATCCCGAATTACAGCAAAGAATAGTTCAAATTTTGTTTAGCGTGGAATATGCAAATTAGTTATTATTGTAAATTGCTTGTATTGCGTTCGTTAAAGGCTATGGTCAGAGGCATCCTTCTTGAGTCTTTTATGCGGACTGTGGAATATGCAACATCTAGTGGTTCAAACTTTGGTATTTGTCATCATAATTTCATTTCTGTCTCCACAATTATGTAATGTTGAAAAATTAAAATAATAATTGATAAAATTGCGATGGAGCGCCCTCTCCCTAAAACCCCTCCCAACCTACTTTTGCCCTCTACTAATTTTTACTTTAAATTCTTTCAGTGTTTCTGGTAAGTTATTCATCACTTCTCTTGGCAATTATTCCAGTCCTTCACTCCCTTTCCTATGAAAGAAAATTTTCCCACACCCTTAGAAAATACCAAACAACTGAATTGAGATTCTAAGCTTTAAAATGGTGAAAATCCCACTGAAATCTGCTCAATAGTTTCAGAGTTTTTATTATTCAAATTTATCCAATTTTCGTTTCAGAGATAGAAATTAAGGCAGTTGTGAAATCACACAACTCAAGCTCCAGGCAGGCCAGTTGCAACAGTCAAAAGAAACAAACTTTGTCAGAGGAATGTGGCTAGTAGGAGGCAACACAAGCTTCAGTAGGTCAGACAGTCAGCAATTTAAGCAGAGCAATGATGTCATTTAGCAAAAGGATGGGAGGACACGGGAGACAGTCATTGGTCAAAAAGCCTTCCTACCCTCAGAAGAAAGTGGGAGATTGTTGAACAAAACCCGAGTGAAGAGTCAAGATGGTCAGACTAGGTCGCACTTGGTCGGATGGTCAATCTAGCCTAGAATCTTCGGAGCGGCTCTGGACTCAAGGGGTCATGGGGTCGAGTGCAATTGGAGACAGCCATACAAAGAGAGATGGCAGCGTAATTACCAAGACAACAAAACCAGCAAAGCAGGTGGGAGATAACTAATTTGGCAATGTTGAACGGGTCTTAAATATTGTGGCAGTAACAGAATTAGTTGCAGTAGATGATGGACTTGATAGAATAAAAAGGGAACTGAAGGAATCAATTGAAGTAATACAGACAACTATGTATCTTTGTAAATAAATGTGAATATTGCACAGACTTGGCTGTAGTATCATTTATGTATTCTACTGCTCACATGATTTAGTGGTTTACCCACATATTTATGTACCTCTCGGGAAGTGGCAGTGCAAAAGGAAAAAAAGATTCGCCTATCCACCACAATAGCCTTACAGAACACAAAGCTTGAAGCAGTAGGAAAAATTTGTCTGTTTCCCTTGAACGTCTATCAAGCTATTATGAGGAAAAATCACTTAAGACCCAACAATTCACAAAATGAAGTGTGTGCCTTTCATCTAAAAAACAGGAAAGCTCAGAGTAAGTTGAAAGTAATGTGGTCAGGTATCGAACTGCAGACATGTAATACCCAAAATATCTTGGAGTGACACTCAACAGAACCCTCACATATAAGAAACACTGCATGAATTACAAAATAAAGATCTCTATAAGAAAAAACTTACTGTGAAAAATATTTGGATCACAATGGGGCAGTCAACCACAAACTATATGTACATCAGCAATGGCCCTTTGTTACTCTGTTGCAGAATAAGCATGCCCAGTTTGGTACTCATCATCTCACACCAAATAGCAGATTGTAGCCCACAACAACACCTGTAGACTAATGACAAGCTGCCTAAAGCCTACCCCAGTTGACAGGTTCTATCAGCTTTCGGGGATTGCACCACCCAGTATATGGAGAGAAGTGGCTGTGAACAAGAAGAGAACAAAAGTAGAACAGGAAAGCACTCATCCACTGCACAGCCATACGCCACCAGCCCAGAGACTCAAGTCCAGAAAAAGCTTCCTGATAACATCTTGGGAACTAATTGGTCACCTGAAAAGGCAATAGTGCAGGTGTGTAAAATGAAGGTGCCTAACATCTCGGGATCACTGACAGTTGCAGAACACTTGCCCACCTTGTCACAGAGAGGACTGGAACGTCTGGAAGTCCTTAAATTGATTTCAAACATGAGTGGGCAGGTCCAAGGAAAACCTAGTGAAATGGGGTTATATTGATGCTACCAGTATTAATTGCAAGTCTGGTGAGGATGAAACAATGAACCATATGCACGAGTGCCCTAAGTACCCATCATCCTGCAACAAAGGTGATAGGGTTGAGTTGTGTAGGGTTCTCCTGAATAGGTTAGGTGTGCACTACACACGTGAATCGGTTACACGGGTGGCAGGGCCGTGTGATGGGAGGTTTTTTTAGGTTGAGGGAGGAAGACCTGGATCACGAAATACAGTTTTGAGTTGTTGTTGTTTTTAGGGTTTTAGGGCGCGTCGACATCTAGGTCATTAGCGCCCTTACAGTTTTGAGCAATCCAGTCAGATGCAACACTGGAATGAAGGAGGAACGTAATAGAATCTCGACAGTTAAAAGTTCTTGTAATTAACTGCAGAAGCGTTTGTAACAAACAACGGAACTTGAAAGCGTTATTTGTAGCACAGAAGTGGATATCGTTTATCAGTACAGAAAGTTGGCTAAAACCAGAAATAAGTTCCGCTGAAACTTTTAAAGACAGCATGAATGTTTTACATTCTCATGAAGGTGTGGTATTTATAGCAGTGAGTAAATTCCTCCTATGTAATGAAATGTTGCTGGGTCAAAATTAATCATAGGCACCTTCTACCATCCACCTGATTCCGACATAGCTATCACTGAGGAGTTAAGAAATAATGTAAATAGTATATCTAGCTGTTTTCAGGATCATGCTATGATTCTAGGAGGCAACTTCAACCTGCCTTATATCGATTGGCGTAATTATGTTCACATTACTGGTAGCAGGGATAAGGTAGCTTCTGAAGTAATTCTCGATTTGTTGTCAGATAATCATCTCAAGCAGCTAGTTAATGAACCTACGCGGTGTCATAAAGGTAGCGAAAATAATTTAGATCTGCTGGTTACCAACAGGCCAGAATTATTCACCGACATTTCAGCGACCACAGGAATAAGTGATCACAAAGCGGTAACTGCGACTATCAAATTAATGACTAAGCGAAAAAGGGGAAAAGGACAGATTGTATACAGATTCAGTAAGGCCTCAAAGGAGTGTTTTAGAACCTACCTGAGGAATAACTACCATAACTTCAAGTTAACAAGGGAAACAATTGAAGAGATGTGGCATCGATTTATACTTCAGGGAAGGTATGGAAATACATATACCGATGCGTACAATAAAGGGGAAGAATGAACCACTGTGGTAAACACGCGAAGTAGAAAGATTACTCTAAAAACAAAGGAGGATGTACGCATGCTCAAGGAGGAAGGGATATCGTAGCAATTTAGAAACCTTAGCCGAGTTAAGAGAACATGTTAAGAATGTGATGCGTGATGCCTTCAATGATTTTGATTCCAACTATCTCTCTAAGAGCCTCACAGAAAACCCAAAGAAATTTCGGTTGTTTGTATGAAAAGTCAGTTGTACCAACAACAATATTCCAGCACTAAGTCAAGAAGGTTCCAAGGTTAATGAAAGCCGCGATAAAGCTAAGGTACTAAATACTGTATTCAAAAATTCATTTACTGATAAAAATAAGGATAGCATTCCTGTTTATCCACGTCATGTCAAGCTGGTGATGAAATCATTAAGAATAGATACTGCAGGTATCATAAAGCAACTTGAGCTCATGAAGTAGGGGAAAGCACAGGGCCCAGATGGAATTCCAGTAACAGTATTTTCAGAGTATGTGAAGGAAATCAGAGCTTTTCTGATATATTCAGTAAATACTTAGAAGAGCAAAAAGACCATCCGACTGAAAAATCGTGCAAGTAACTTCGATTTTCAAGAAAGGTGATCGAAGTGATCCTAGAAACTACCGTCCCTTATCTATAACATCTGTTTGTAGTAGATATATGGAGCATATTATATGCCCGAACATTATGAATTTTATTATTATTACTATTACTCTGCGATTCACTAAAAGTGTGTGGCGAAGGGTGCATTGCACCTCTCTGGGAAGGTAATGGTTTGGAAGGGATATACAGGATATGGCAGGAGGCGCCCATGGGCTATTGTGAGGAACCATCCCAGCATTTGCATGGAGCGATCTGGGAAACCATGGAAAACCCAGATCAGGATGGCCGAAGTGCTTTATCGAAAACTACTCCTGTCGGATTTTATGTTTAGTCGCCCTGTAAATCCTTTCTATTCCACTCCCTAATTGCTCATGGAAAAAATGAGTACAGAAATGAATCAGCTCAGGCCTATAATTTTGAGAATCATTAACATTCCCATTTTTAATCACTGGACTTACAATGGCGGTCTTCCATTCGGCTGGTATTTTCCCTTGATTTAAGGAGGCGGTATATAATTTCATCAAATACGGCACAATTTCCTTTGCGTACCTAGAGTAGAATCTTGTAGGAATACCGTCTGGTCCAGGAGACTTATTGAGATTTACATTCATAAGCAGTTTAGTTATTTCCTCAACATCGAGAACAAGATCATTCATAATTTTCTTGGTACGATTGTTAAATATCGGAATCTCCTCCGAGTTTTCTGTCGTGAAAGCTTTTTTAAATACATCATTCAAAATTTCTGCTTTCTCTACGCTAGTTTCTGATAATTCCCCATTTTCCTTAATCAACGACGGCATGATCTTACGAGAGCCCCTTATTAATTTGACATATGACCAGAACTTTTTTGAATTTGTTATCAGATCTTCGGATAAATTTCTGACTTGGAATTCTTTAAACGCTCGCAACTGGACTAATTTAGCGTGATTAGACGAGTCCCCCGATTTCTTTATTGTGGCATGTAAACGCCTTTGCCTCCTGAGCAAACGTTTCACTTCCCTATTAAACCGCGGGAAGTTCTTACTAACCTTGATAAACTTCTTGGGAACAAATTGATTTAAGCCGGTCCATATTATTTAAAAAAAATAAAAATCAAACCAAAGTTCCTCAACATTTGTATTTAGCATGTACATTTCAAAATTTTTCGTCAAAGATCGACCATAAATACATAGTTTGCCTTATCGAAACAATATACGAGTTTGTCGTTATCATGTTTCAGATTCAGCCTAGATTTTAAAGTTACCACAACCGCCTTGTGATCACTTATACCATCTTCTATACAAACTGTATCTACAATATCCGGATTGTTTGTAAGATAAAGATCCAAAATGGACAAGGAATCTTTGACGCTCCGCGTTGGCTCTTCGACCATCTGTTCAAGAGAATTTCCGCGAATGATTCTAGGAACGTTTTGGTTATTAACCTATCTCTTCCGCATGACTTGAACGTAAATGTGTCCCAGTTAACTGAGGGTATATTAAAATCGCCTCCCATGATCAATGTATGTCCCTGAAATTTTTTAAAAATACTATTAAGTGACTGTCTAAAATACTCTGCGTTATCTAATCCAGAATCCGGAGGTCGGTAAAATGATCCTATTATGAACTTTAAACTTCTGCCAAATTTTACCTTCAACCATATTAACTCGCAAAAATTTTCTGTTTCATTTACTATGGAGCAATTGACGGTTTTATTAACGGCCACGAACACTCCTCCGCCCATTGAGGTAGTTCTGTCTGTCCGAAAAAAATTGAATTGAGGAGCAAATACTTTGCTAGATTCTACCTCTGGCGTCAACCAGCTCTTGGTTCCTAGTATTATATCGACATCATTAGTCGCAACTCTAGCGTGGAAATCGGCTACTTTCCCTCTAATCCTCCGACAATTAAGGATCATTATCCTTAGCAGCTTAATATCGGTATCTGAAGAGTCTAAATTCACATTAATACTATTTGCATTCGGAAAGGAAATGGGTGAAGTATTTGGAGCTGTAAATTTTGATTTATTCGTGCTGTCACTTCCACAACCAAGATCTAGGTTACCGACACATCTTCTTCATTGAACTGAGGGATTCTCGAGCCTCACGGTGTTCCTAAAAATAATTCACATCAAGACGGTTCCATATTCTTTATTTCTAGATGATAATAATTTGCTTACAAATCAACACAGATTTCAGAAGAAAATATCATATTAAACACAGCTGGCCCTAGCTACACATGACATAATGAAAGTTACTGATGCAGGTTCACAAGTATATGCAATTGTTTTTAGATTTTCAAAAAGCCTTTGACTCTGTGATACACAACCGCCTTTTAGCAAAGCTTCGAGCATATGGTATATCTGATCAGCTTTGTTAATGGATAAAGGATTTTCTAACTGGTCGGTCACAGTATGTTGTCGTTGAAGGAGAAAGTTCTTCTAATCTAGATGCTACATCGGATGTACCTCAAGGAAATGTAATAGGACCACTTCTTTTCATGATTTTTATAAACGATCTCTGAGACAAAGTGAAAAGCATTTTTAGATTGTTTGCTGATGTGCAGTTATTTATAGCGAAGTAAGGAATTCGACTGATTGCTTAGAAATTCAGCGCGATCTGAAAGTTATTTTGACATGGTGTGATGAATGGCAACTTACACTAAATTGTAAAAAGTGCATGACAATGTGCGTAACTAACAAAAGAATCCAACTGTTCAGAAATATGAGGTAAACAGTTCAGTTATTGATATGATCAATTCAGTGAAATATTTGGGAGTAACAGTACAAGGAACATGAAATGGGACTTACACATTAATTCATTAGTAGGTAGAGCTAATTCTAGGCTGCGATTCCTATGTTGAATCTTAAAAAATTGTAATGAACAAACAAAGAGGATAGCATACAAATCTCTTGCGCGTCCACATTTGGACTACTGTTATGCCATTTGGGATCCGTTTCGTAAGGAGTTGATCGACAGTATAGAGAAAGTACAAATAAGAGCCGCTTGATTTGTGACCGCTTGCTACAGTTCTTATGAAAGAGTCACAGAACTTATCTGCGAACTAGATAGACTACGCACGTTTCACTTAAACTTATTGGTAAACATGTGTACTCCGACTTTCACTTACGAGTGTGGTGAAATACTTTGTCCACTAACCTATTCGAGTCGGAATGACAGGAAAGATAAGATTAAAAAAATAAGGTGCCACACTGATTCTTATATGAAATCTTTTTTTCCCCTCGAAACATTCGGGATTGGAATGCACAGCAAAGAGATTAGTTTTGGTGCTGAGCACCCTCTGCCACCCACAATTTTGTGAATTGCAGAGTATATATGTAGATCTGTTTCGAGCAACCTCAAATGCACTTGAGATTGCCAAGTACTGGGCCAAATGTGTTTAAAGTTGTTAATTTGCACAATATTGCACTGTGTATTTGGTGTTTATGGGTTGATAGTAATAATATGTTTATTTATTTTTTTTGTTTTGTTATTTTGCTTCTGGCTTCATGCCTTGTTGACATCAAGGTCAATAAATGCAGGAAACAACTGGGAACAAGGAGTGGTGAGGATACCAGCCATGGTCTTTTGAAAGAACCATCCCAGCATTCACCTGAAGTGATTTCAGGAGACCATAGAAAACCTAAATCTGGATGGCCAGATGAAGTTACAGACCTGCATTAACCCAAATGCGAGGCCAGAGTGTTACTGCTTACCCAACAGACACTGTGCATAATACATATTATCACTGGATGTTGCAATATGGCTGCTAAAATTACAGCAGTTTTTAAGGGAAGTTTGTGTGGTATATGTATATTTGATGACTACAACAGAAACATATTCTTAAATAATATTTTCTAAGGACTGTGTGTAAAATTATCAGACTAAAAGTACAATTCCTTCTTAAGTCTGAGTCCTTGCTTGGGAACCATAAAATGGAATAAATTTGTGAAAGCATTACAGAATTCTATGCTTCAGACAGCTAAAAGAACTAAAATTGAAAATGTGAATGTAAGTAAATATATAAGCCAACAGC
>JARYHS010011811.1:0-58015 GCA_031002005.1 Vandiemenella viatica
TTAAACCTATTTTTTTTTGTGTTCGTTTTATATGTTCTTCTCCCGTCACTGCCATTAACTTAGGTGAGTGATGAGTCATTTTCCCTTCCCTTGTAATTTATATTGCCCAAAGCTGTTTCCTTTTTCCTTTGTTTAGTAAATATATAATAAAGAAAGAGAAAGAATCCTTATTTGGTTTAGTCTCTTTTTCATTTTTATCTCTTATACATTGAACAAAAGATTTACAAATTGTAAAGATGCCATTGAACCCCACCTCACCATTTACTTTTCCACTTCAACTCTAATAGAACTCATTGCATTGTATACTAAAAATTTGGAACTTTTATTCAAATAATCCTCTTCAACATGAAAAGCTTGAATTTCACTCATAGAACTTTTCATTTTGAATAAATCATTAACCAATGAATTTTTTTTTCAGGCTATACTGTTACCTCTCTTATCTGTCCCATGGTATAATACACAAATCCACGACGCTTGCTTCTGTAATGAAGCGTCAGGCCATGTCGTGTTTCATTTTCACAAATAAACGAAGGTGCCCTCATTCGAGGATATGAAAACTTCAGGTACTCGTGCAGGTTGTCCAAACCTACACAACCAAAACAAACAAAGAAATACAGGGAAGATTACTGTAGAAGAATTTGAAATGGTGAAAATGTCAAACAAATTATCTGTATTTGAATTTGTGCACTAACATAAAAGTTAAAAAAAAAAGATAAGAGGTGGTTCTTAAAATATTTACAAGTCATTGTTGAACTGGTTTCATTCTAATTGTATAATTTATGTAGTACGATTTTCTTTCTTATATCACATTAAAATAAGGAAAGATAGGTAAAATAACCAATCACTTACCATAGATGAAGACAGCAGTGCCAGGACAAACACAAAAAGTTCCTCACAAATAAGACTTTACAATATTTCTGTGAATAACCTTACCCATGATAGAGGAGAAATATATGGCTTGGGGAAAGGTGTACACACATCTGTAACTACCACCAGGGCCGGCGCAACGATTCTCGGGCCCCGGGTAAGCGATCTTTGGCCCGCTTCTCCCCCCCCCCTCTCTCCCCGAAAATATTTTTACTTTACACTTAGGTTTTTTGGATAACTCAGAAAATTTGTATACAAAAATGTTTAAAATTATTGGTGCAGAATTTAAAATTTGTATTTGATTTCTATTTATTTAGGCACCTAGGCCGGGGGGCCCCCCTTTGGTGGTCCGGGCCCCGGGTACTTTTGCCCCGCTTAACCCCCCCTAACGCCGGCCCTGACTACCACACCAATGAGCAGGAGATGAAATAAGAGAGAGTGGTGGGGATTGCAGTGATGGTGGGGGAGAAAGTTGACCAACCATAACAATGTCGGTGCTGTGTCGTCGCTTCACATCTCATCTGATGAAGGCGGCGGAGATTGCTGCCAAAATGTTGTAGATGGAAGAACTTATCCGGCAGAATATCCGAGAAGAATTTTTGTCAGCCATACGCCAGGAGAAACTAATTCTCACAACTTGACCAACCATAATAGTGGGGAAGTATAATCTCTGTGATTACAAGTCAAAATAAAATAAATTAACACTAATTGTATTGTTATTGACTAACAACGAATCATGATTTTCATTTAGGATGTTCTTTAAATTTATTTCTCACTCCATCGTGAAAGAAAATGCATAAAATACACTGCTACCCACAATTTTTTAGACCATCTCCTATGCACATATTGCGACATTAGATTAATGGTGTGGAGCCATAGTAAAATTGGTCTTTCACCTAAAAATGAGTGAAGAGGGGTTTTCTTATAAAGCTATGGTAAGCTACTGAGGAGGGGTGGGGGGGAGGGTTCAGAGCCAACTGACGTAGCTTTTCATTCATGTTATTTTTTACAGTTAAAATAAGGTACAGAACACACAACAGCAAATGAATATTTATTTCCATCATTTAACTACAGTAGAACTTCAATTATCCGAACTCCGATTATCCGAATCGCTTTTTTAATTAAGACAGAAACGTACTGCGAAAAGCTTCCCCTTTATAAAACCAACCCAAAGTTCGGATGGCTGCAGCATTGTTTACCGAGTGGTACGGCGAAATTTTCATCCCTGAAGTGCAAAAGCACCAAAAATCTCTTGGAAGAGAAGTCATGTTCAGCATACATACAATAATTAATTAAAATAGACCCTTTTTCGGAAAAAATCCAATTATCCGAATTTTTTATTATCCGAATCGGTTCCGGTCCCAATTGATTTGGATAATTGGAGTTCTACTGTATCTCCGTATGTAATTTACGATAGTCTGACAAGAGAAAACACAAAAACATTTTTTGTGCAATCTTTAGGGGAAAGAAGTCTCCTGCCAGTTGGGGGAAAGGGTTGGTGGTGGTGGGGGGGGGGGGTTGTAAAGCAAAAACTATGTCAGGCAATGAGAGGGGGGGGAGGAGGGGTTCACAGGAGTCCAGAATGAAGCCAACTAGATTGTGGACACTTTCTTGTCTATATTGTCCCTTCCATGTGCTGTATATTACTGTGTTCATTTTGTGTGCTGTAATAAAACAGTTTAAATTTAGTAATCGTTTGTTTGCCCTGGCTCTTCTTGAGCTGACGTTGAGAAGCAGTAACCTGGCGATATCAAACATGTCAAGCGAAAATCCAGTTTTGTTAAATGTTCAGAAGAGATGACACAATTGCCATGATTTATGGCGCGAACCAAGAATTTTATATGTTAAGATAGTCAATCTCACGTTTTATACCCAAACAATCTGGAATCGAAAAATGTCAAGTATGGAGAATTTGACGTGATGGTAACTTGTCGGATCGTTTGTACACTAGGTATGAAATGGATATCCACATCCGCAAGTGCGGAACTTTCAGGTGAAATCCTATAGCCGCTTCCGAAATTTTTAATGCGGAAGTATAGCGAATGTTTTGTTTATAATGCAATATATATTATTCTCTTTATACGAGACTCTACACATCGTCGATTATATAACAACAATTTGTTTGTTTGTTTCTTACGATCTTGAAATAGAAGTAACAATGAAATGAACAATGTTATTACCTAAGCGAAGAGTTTATAAGTTTGTGCTTGCATGTGAAGTAAAGTGTCCTATTCACGGTCCATAGGACATCCGTGTAGAACTACCGTAGGATGCGCTCACTAGAAGGGGTCCAAAAATGTCCCAAACAATCCTTTCCACTCGTACTTTCTCGCCGCACACTGGCAGGATGTTTTCCCCACTCACGATCCAACGCCATAGTTTGTTGGTTTTCTGGGAGTCCAACAACATCCAATACATACTACGTATAGTCCTGTAACGCCTTTCACGGCGCATATAATGAGTCCTTGTAGGTTCTATAAGTCGCCATTAGAGCGGTGGGAAGGCGGGTGGCGACCACGGAACCGAGTTTGGTGGGTGAACGGTTAACGCTCTGGCCTCGCATTCGACAGGATGCGAGTTCGAATCCCCGTCCGAGCATCCAGATTTGGGTTTTCCATGGTTTTGGCATATCACTCCAGGCCAGTGGCGTAGCTAGATCAACAAGGACCCCGGTGCAAAAAATTTATTTTGGGCCCTCAGGTCAGATGGGCAACCTTTTTTTTTTTTGCTTTGTGTTGCTGGTAGGGGCCCTCTGAACTTCGCTTTTGGTTTTGGGGCCACCAGAGGCCAGAAGTGCGCTCTTGGGGGCCCCCTGAGCGTAGGCACTGCACCGCCTAGCCCCATAGTAGCCACGCCCCTGCTCCAGGCGAATGCTTTCTTCAAAAGGCCATGGCCGAATTCCTTCCCGTTCCTAGCCCCCATCCTTTCCCGCCTCTAATGACATCGACGTCGACAGGCGTATAGTCATTAAAAAAAAAAAGCGACCACGGACATGAGCGGTGGCGTGGCTTTGTGCTTGACGCTTGAATTAGTTGAACTGCGAACTCCGCAAAGTTCATGTGAGAAAAACTGATTTTTAGACGCGTTTATAGTTATTTAAATAATTTAATTCACTCGTGAAATCATCCCTCGTTTTTTGTTGTTGAAAGATGAGGCAAAAAATAATTCAATAAGGAAATACACTTTACTTATGAAAAGCTGTATGATTTGGCATAAAAAATATCGTTTTTGATTTTAAATCTATTTTTTATAAGATATTAAAATGTAAAATAAGTATAGGTTTATTTTTCAACCTCTGCTTCCGCAAAACATCCGCCTGCGTGGATGTCAAGCACTGTACATCCGCGCGCTATTGTACAGAGGTGACATCTTACAGTTTGCGAGCTTATGAGAATATTTCCAAAGAACTTATGGACCTTATGGACCTTATGAAGCGTTTTTTTTTTCTTTGCTCCCTTGTTAGTGAGGTGACTTACCGTTGAGGAAGTCCCTCATGTGTCTGCCCAGCACAGACAGCACTCGGTCGTAGCCGTACTGACTCACGAAGCCCACGAAGTGGACTCCCATCTGGTCGAAGAACTCCCTCTCCGTCACGCCCAGGACCTGAGGGCACCAACAGGGCAGTAGGCCTACAGTTACACAGACTGTACAATAGGAAGGACAATAAAATACAATAAACTATACAGGGTGTTACAAAAAGGTACGGCCAAACTTTCAGGAAACATTCCTCACACACAAACAAAGAAAATATGTTATATGGAAATGTGTCCGGAAACGCTTACTTTCCATGTTAGAGCTCATATTGTGGACGGCTGTGATACAATACGCCATTCTCCAGGGCTGCATCAGCGCATCAGGGATTCCATGCGACGGAGGGTGGATGCATGTATCCTCGCACATGTCCACATAACATATTTTCTTTGTTTGTGTGTGAGGAATGTTTCCTGAAAGTTTGGCCGTACCTTTTTGTAACACCCTGTATATATATACATATATATATATATATAGAGAGAGAGAGAGAGAGGAAGAGGTACAAATGTGAAATAGGGGTGCTAATATGAAATACTATGGTTTCTCCTCTCATAAGTGTTGTACTCTGGTGAACTGCTTAAAAACTACTTTCATTAACTATAAACTTCTTTGGAATACATTCATATCGCAATTGGCAGTCATTACGAGTGAGTGAAACTGTTTCAACGATTTTACTAGAAGGAATAATTCTTGGAGGTTGGTGGTTTTTAGTTTCATTCCTGTAATAATACATACATTATCAACATGTTTACTAAACAGACGTTTAGCTAAAACATTAAGCTGTAAAAAGCCAACAATCTCCAGATTCTATTTTTGAGTGAACGGGCTGGAAGAGGGTGGTTACGCCTTTTCTTGAAGTGGCACAAAAAGGAAATTTCTACCCAAAAACCGATAGCAATCTCATTTATTTGATCTCTAGGTTTCACAAGAGAAAATATGGCAGTGAACCCACTAATGAAGATGCCGATTGTCTCTTTTGCTAAGGAAAATTTTCCCAGGACAAGGCAGGGGAAGAATGGGTAAAATGTCTAATGCGAAATTTGGGCGCACACTGAATATGCAGGTTACGATAAAGGACGATATCTGTGTGACTTCTGCAAGTGACATTTGTTTTAACTTTAACAAACCTGATACGAATGGACAATTCCATATTTGTACCCAAGAATCTGAAGAGCCAAAAATGTCAAATTTTGTGTTAAGCTTAATTTAGGAAATGTTCCTCAAGGAGTATGTATGCGAAAATATAGAAAGCATTAAAATACATCCAAAAGTATGTGCTGCAGGCATTTTGTTTGTTTAACGTGAAAACCTGAGTAACTATGAACGAAAAACAAAATGGCATACCATATTTGTAACACTTCCTCTCTCTCTCTCTCTCTCTCTCAATATATATATATATAGATAGATAGATAGAATAATTTCAGTTTTTAGTGACTGTTTTGGATATGGCAGGGGTCTAGAATAGTTCTATTTTCCAACGCCAAAAGTCATAAAATATTGATCTGATCTAGCTAAACAAAAGCTTGAATAAAAATATTACACCTATCTTTTACTTTAATAGCCTTAACCTCAAGTCTGCTGTTAGGTGTGAATGTCTAAATGCGAAACAGTGCGATAGTAGTGACTTAAAAATGGCAGCAACGAGAAGGACTTCACTGAATCGTAAAGCATAATTTTTTTAGTGTATTTTTCAGTTGAAAAGTTTGACAATATTTTTACTATAAATGGACGAATTTCAATTAAAATGAGATGTGTGAAAAACAAGCTTAATGATCATATGCTGGCAGTGTATTTCCTCTTAACCAGAGATGTGCATTATTTGAAATACATTTAAAAAAAATATAAATACAAATACTTATTTTCATTTTATATTTAAAATACCCTGATATAAAAATGATTTTGTAGTTTATTTGAAATTCGTTTTCAAACAATTTTCTATTTGAAAAATGCAAAATACTTTCCTTGGTTTTCTGTACTTTCTCTGATGATTATTGATTCATTAACACATTCAAACTATTGTCATCTTTACCAAACAAAAGTCAAATGACAACTTGATCTGTTGCACAAATAACAACGGCATTGACATGTCAACCATTGCCGTCGCAATGTGGTTTCAAGCCAGTATTTTTTAAACTGCTTAACACCTCTTAAAAGCGAGGTCTTTAGAGGCGGGAAAGGATTGGGATGGGGGCAAGGAATGGGAAGGAAATCGGCCATGGCCTTTTGAAGGAAGCATCCCGGCATTCGCCTGGAATGATTTGGGGAAACCACGGAAAACCCAAATCTGGATATTCGGGCGGGGATTCGAACCGCCGTCCTCCCGAATGCGAGGCCAGAAGGCTAACCGTTACACCCCCATGCTCGGTCTAAGCCAGTTTTGTTTACTTGCGGATTAGCATTACAAAGATAATCTTGCATAGGCCTACTGTTGTGTGTTGATAGATGTAACTAAAGGAATGTAGAAGACGTTTTGAGAGATAGTATCAATGAGAAGAATCCAATGAAAATGATAACGCATTTAGCATCTGTATCTTGTCCTTTTTTTAAAGTTCAAATTGTTGCCGAGGGAGAACAGAGGATACTCGCTTCTAAGGTAATAAATAAAAACAAAAAAAATGATTGATGTACATATAACCGAGATGTTTTGTAGAGGGCTCAGATTCTTCTATAGTCAGTGATTACACAAACACTACAACAGAAATACTGCAATATTTAAAGGAAAATGATTGTAGTTTAGATTTCTTACATAAACATCCAACAATAAAAAAGTGTCACCCATCTTTTTTTTGCAATTCCTGTAGAACATGGGATGATAAATGTGGCCTTAATTGATTGAACGTGAAGGATTACTTTTTTGAACGAAAAGTAGGGTAGGTGGGGGTAAGTGTACGCAAATTTTGCATTAGGGTGTGTGGACAGAATCTGAAGGAAGCCAGAGATATGAAAATTTTACTGTAGGTAAAGCATGCTCTTGGTAACTATATGCATTTCTCAAAGTGATTTTATGTTTTTAGTTTGTCAATAAATTGAGAGTTTTCAAGGAAATGTCAGTGAGTACACTTGTCCCATTGAGTGGGGCAAGTGTACGTGTGTGATTACACTTGCCCCTGTGAGAGGAAAAGTATGAAAAATATGTCTAATTTTGTAAAATTAATGCTGTAATATATTTTTGACAGATATCATCTTTTATTACATAACAAGCAATCAAATTACACCATTTATAACCATATATGAAATAACTCACCAGGAAAAATTGAAACTTTGGTAGAAAAACTTGAACAATTGATACAGATCATCTTACATCATCATCAGTCTAATAAGGCACTGTAGCTGCTCAGGTCATCCTGAAATCCAACTGCATCTTTGAATCTAATAGAGCTAGATTGCACAGCGTGTGATAGTTTCTTCACAATGTCATCCTTTTGCAAAAATGCTTGTTCTGCTGTCTCAGTAAATTTAAATGTTTGTGGAATCCTCTTATAAAAGAATCCTTCAAAACCAGCATTATTAACTTCTGTAATTTTGACCACATAAATTCTGTATGAAGAAGCCTTCCCAAACACTTTAGAAATAACAAAATCACCTTTTTGTATTGGTCTTGTGTATGTGGATATGTCCCTTTCATCAATCTCAGACTCTGAAGAAAATTCCCAGTTGCTTGAGTCTTCACTATTATGAAGGGAAATTGTATCAGACTCACTGGAAGAACTAACAGAAAAAACTAGTCTTCTTTTCCCTGCAGTTTTAGATTTTTGCTCTTTAGCCTTGGACCTTTCATCTGTTTTTTGTTTCTTTTCATTAGCTGCATCCTCCTTCTTTTGAACTTGTTCAGTCTGCCAGTAAAGGCCCCTGCCAGGCAGACCTCACACACAACGCGCCTGCACGCCGGGATACATATACGACTCCAAACAGGCGCAGAGGCATCAAAACAAATCAGGAAAATAAATAGAATCATCTAGAGGCTAAGTGGGACCTTTTCTTACAGAGGTCGCCGTACTACCACACAACGGAATTCCTGCGCCAGGCCGCCTATATAAGCGTAGCCGACAGCTCCACCGACAGTTCAGTTCCGGCCTGACCGCGGAACCAGCGTATGGACGAAGAGGAAAGCGCTCGCCGCGCTGCCGCGCCAGGCGGGTCGAGTGCCTCAGTGCACTCGGCTTTGCCGGCGGCAGCTACGGCCCCATCGACGACCCGGCTAACGGAAACGGACTTAGACACGGCGACAAACTGTACGGCAGCCACCACTACGACGACCTGGCAACGCGCACCGGACTTGGCCATGGACAAGGACGGATCTATACTGGAGACGACCACGCAACTCCCATTCAAGAAGAGAACGGCCGCCGACGGATCTGTAAGGATTAATCTGATGACGACCAGGCCTGCCTACGAACCAGCAGATGCTCGTCATCCCAAGAGACGTACTTCTCCGCCCGTAACGGGGAAAGCAAAGTTACCGAGGAACGAACAGTGCACTAGTGGTACAAAACTCAGCGTGCCTGTTCAGCAACTGTCAAATGCTACAGCTGGTAAGGTGAAGAAGCCAAAGAAAAAGAAGAAGGAGATGACAGCCCATTCGGCTGCAATCTATCCTTTTCAACCAACTTTCACAAAACAATCGAATACTGCAGCCAGCGTGGAAGAAAGACGCAAGAAGAAGCAAGTCAACCAGTCAAATGAAGAGGGCTTCATCACCCCACGACGTACAGCTAAGCCGCCCCCAGCGTTGGACCCGCAGCTGGTGATGGACACCAGCAATCGCTTCCAACCTCTGGACGACTCGGCGCAGCCAGCAGCGAAAAGATCATCACACATTCCACCGATAGTGGTACAGTTTGAAGATAACTACAAGTCACTGCACGACAGAGTAGACGCCAACACCACGGACCCATTCACCGCCAAAACTGCAGGAGGCGACAAAATTAAATTCACCTTTACTACAGAAGCTGACTATGTAAGAGTAACTGAAATGCTGACGGATGCCAATATTCCATATTACACCTTCCCAACAGGTGCAGCACCACTCCTGAAGGCTGTATTCAGAGGAATTCCTCGGTCACTCCCAACGGCCGAACTCAAGGAAGAACTGATGGAGAAGGGATTCATCATCCAAAGTGTCCATCAGCTCCGCAGACCGGGAACTAACGTAGCAATGCCACTATTCCTAGTGGTACTGCCGGATTGCCCGGAAAACAAATCCATTTTTGAAGTAGACTCTATCAGCCATCTCAAGGTCACAGTAGAGAAACTACGCTCGTCGCCCGGACCAGCACAGTGTTACAACTGCCAAACGTTTGGGCACGTAGCAAAGAACTGCAAGATGCCACCCGTCTGTGTGAAATGTGCAGGATGCCACGACTCCAACCAGTGCACGGCACAGAAAGGAAAGGACACAGCAAAATGCTACAATTGCGGCGGCGGCCACGTAGCAAGCTACAAAGGCTGCCCAGCGTACAAAAGAGCACGTGACCGACAGAGGGGCCTCACCACAGGTGACGGTAACCAACGCCGCAAAGAAAACCAGGGGACCAGCCACCAGAACAATCCCAGCCAGGAAAAGGAACACCGAAACCCAGAAGGAAAGGACGCCTCTCAACAGACAATAGAAAAGCAGACCCCTGAAAACCAGAAGAAGAACAGACGCTCACCCAAGAGGACAGATGGACGCACATTTGCTCAAGCCTCTTACAGTAAGGCATCGGACCCAAGTCAGACTGCAATGGTGGAAGAACAAGCCCAACTCCTCCACATTGGGATCGGACGCAGCAGCACCCGCCAACAAGCCAAGCCCACAAGGTGCAGCGGAAAATCCCACAACCCAGATCCTTGCAAAATTAACGAGTATGATGGAGACGATGATGACGCTGATCACAAGCCTCGTGGCGACCTTAAACCAGCTGCCAACCACCATCCAAGCAGCAGTAACGACAGCAATGGCTACATTCTACAGCTCCAACCAACAACAAAATGGATAGAGCACCACATATTTATACAATCTCGTTCTGCATTTGGAACGCAAACGGAATACATAACCAGGAAATAGAATTCAGGCAGTTCATTAAGGAGCAAGGCGTTGACATCTGCATGGTATCTGAAACCCATCTTAAGCCCGGTATAAGAGTAGCAGTACCCAACTACCACTGCTACAGATACGATCGCCCTACCGCTGGAGGAGGAGTCGCCATTTACATTAGACGTGGCATCCCCCACAACCAGGTGCTACTCCCCACAACGACACAGATTGAAGCCATTGGGGTCGAAATGGCCACCTCAGCTGGCAAACTCACTGTCGTCGCAGTCTACCGACCACCACGACGCCAATTACTTGAAGAAGACATCAAGAAACTAGCCGGCATAAGAGGAAGACTACTGATCGGCGGAGACCTCAACTGCAAGCACACAGACTGGAACAGTCGCGTGTGCAACAACGCCGGGAGACAGCTGAGGAACCTCATCGAGATGTACAACATGAATGTGACGGCACCTGAAGAACCTACCCACTACCCCGCAAACGGAACCCGACCAGACATCCTGGATATATGCATCTCCAGGGGCATAACCGGATACATGGCCGCCAGTACAGTCAACAGATTGTCATCAGATCACTGCCCCGTGCTGGTCGAGGTTTCAACCGGGCCCTGGAAACAGGAGACACAAGAAACCCCAGATTACAGGCGAGCAAACTGGAATGTCTATCGTCAGCTCACTTCAGACGCTTTCTCCAATCACCTCCCGGTCAGTGCGGAAGATGATCTTAAATTCTTCACATCGACAGTGAAGGAAGCAGCGGCAGCAGCAATCCCAATACGTCGACCCAACACCCAAAAATCAAGCCAACTCCCACCACAACTCCTGGCTATGATCCGACATAAAAATCGGATCATGAAGGAGTGGAAACTGACCAGGAATCGCGGCACTAAAACATTGCTAAACAGGCTGCAGAAAGAATTGAAAGTAGCACTTAATGAACATCGAAACAGAGAATGGAGGGCCCGTGTTGCCATGATCAGACTAAATGACAACTCCCCATGGACCCACACAAGATGGTTCACCAAGAAAAAGAAAAGGTTACCACCACTGCACGGCGAGAGAGGCATAGTATACCTGCCGCAAGAGAAAGCTAACGCCTTAGCAGACTGCTTTGAGAAGCATTTTGTCGCAGCGGAAGCAGACGATGAAGACGTAATCAATATACGCAGGCGCCTACGAACCTACCAGCAAGCAGCCGCTGCAGACTTAGAACAACAAATTCCAGATATCGACATCAAGGAAGTCAAGAACAGCCTGAAGAATCTACCCCACAAAAAGGCTCCAGGGGTGGACGAAATAAACAACACACTACTGAGACAATTGCCACCAGCGGCCTGCGCTTTTCTAGCCAATATCTTCAATGACATACTGAGGAGTGGAAAATACCCGAGCTGCTGGAAACGAGCAATCGTGGTGGGCGTACACAAATCAGGCAAGAATCCCATATTCCCACAGAACTACAGACCAATAAGTTTGCTGCCTTCAATTAGTAAAGTATTCGAAAGAATACTTTTAAAAAGGATACAACAGCTAATCACCGAAGGTGATCTAATCCCGGATCACCAAATGGGATTCCGTAAGAGCCATAGTACCACACACCAGTTAATGAGGGTAGTCGAAGAAGCCACGAAAGCATTCAACCATCGGAGCCACTGCGGACTCGTGCTACTAGACATCTCAAAAGCTTTCGATTCTGTGTGGCACACAGGACTTTTATTCAAACTATTTGAACTTGGATTTCCGGGCTCTTACGTCAAACTTATAGAATCCTACCTGAGAGGCAGAACCTTCAGGGTACGCGTGGGAACTTCACTCTCAACGTCAAGAAAAATAAACGCCGGGGTCCCACAAGGGTCCGTACTGGGACCGATACTATACTCCCTGTACACATCGGACATACCACTCACCAACAATGTCAAAATAGCCCAGTACGCTGACGACACGGCAGTGTTCACCATCAGCCGCAGTAGAGCGTTGGCTACGAGGCGACTACAAGAAGCCCTAGACAAAATCGAGGCCTGGGCGAGAAGATGGAGGATCACCATCAACTCGGACAAAACTCAGGCCATCTTACTAACCAAGCGTAGAAGACGAAGAGGTGAAGACCAGCCTCAGGTGCAGCTCCAAGGAAAGGTCATCCCATGGAGCAACACGGCGCGATACCTCGGTGTGACGCTCGACAGCAAGCTAACCTGGCGAGCTCACATCGAGGAAACCAGGCGCAAAGCTAGCGCTGCACTACAGCAGCTCTACCCATTACTTAACAGGGACGGCTCCCTGGCGCCGGACGTTGGCGTCATGATCTACTGCAGTCTGGTACGACCCATAATAGAGTATGCATGCCCTGTTTGGGGTTATGCTTGCAACACTCACATCAAAAAACTACAGGTTATTCAGAACCGAGCGCTGAAAAGAGCTCTGCACCTCCCAACGCGGTTTCCAACTGACGATTTACACAATGCAGCCAACATACAGACAGTACAACAACGATTTCGAGAAAGGGCAGTAGCATTCTATAAATCAACGAAAAATTCAGCGAACCCACTCATCAGGCCACTAGGCCAATACACCACCGATATAGATACATACAAAAGACCCCTCACATTAATTCTATAAATAAAATTGCCAAAAATAAGATGCACCAAACGTAAAGACAATTGAACTATCCAAATTCACATGAGGAGAAAATGTCGAAAGACAACACTCTCCAACAAAACAGCCCAAAGAAAAGGGCAACAAATGGCAACGGGCCACCGACAGTTCCGGCCTGACCGCGGAACCAGCGTCAACTACAGAAGACCACCGGAAGTTCGCGAGAAGTAGAAGCCGTCACTCTACCCCGGATCAGGACCAGGCTAAAATTCTCGACGGTCATCTGATAACTGTACCCACATTTGTTTATGGTTTACCAGTTGTTTTGTGTACAGAGTAATAAACCTCAAGGAACCGTTAAGTGTAGTTCACTTCAGAACTAGATGCTGTAACTTTTCTTTGTGTGGAGTTGATGTCAGATGGGTTGATTTCAAACTTTTCCTTGATCGTTTCCTTGCTTTTTGGATCCGAGGAATTGGAATTATATCAGATGGTGATGTGTGACAAGGCCTACCAGCAGAAAATGATGGTCCGGGTTGAGGACTCTCTGGTAATTCTGGTGTTGTCTGTGAGGAAGAAGCAGGTGGTTCCAATACATTGTTAGACATTGCAGACTGGTTTCTCTGAGCTTCCGATGGCATTTCTTCGATGGTACCTTCATCAAATTGAATCAACATCATGTCCTCACTCTCTAGGTCTCCTTCGCCCTCAAACTGTTGGTCAGTTACTTCTGCTGGCATGAAATGTTCATCGGTGAAAATGTGTCTGTTCAGTGGGAAGATTCCAGTAGACTTGAATCCTGTAACAGCTACTTCAACATTGGCTGTTCTGGAGAAAGCAGTATTGAAAAGCCCAGCGAGATGAAAAACTGTGATGGATTCCCCAGGATGAGATGTTACCCAATCATCAGCAACAGCAGCAAATCTTGTTTTAAGAGGCTTGAAAAAAACTTTATCGAGTGGCTGTGCCTTGTGGCTACTGTGAGGTGGAAGAGTAAGAAGGTGAATATGATTGCCTTTGGCAAAGTTTATTGCTTCAAGACTAATGTGAGAGACATGATTATCCAGGATGAGAAGAACTGGTTGTTGTTCAGATGGTTTTGTAAATTTTTGAAAGTGGGAAAGCCACTTGATAAAAGTGGGAACATTTATGTATCCACTATCAGTAAGAGCGAGATCACAGCCTGGTGGTCCATCCTTGATAAGAAGGCGGTTCATTCTCTTGCGTCCAAAAATAAAAAAAAGGTGGGATGTGGTTGCCTGATGCACTCATACAACAGATAACAGTGATGGATTTCCCTTGTTCAGCAGTCACCACTTTTGCAACATCTTTCTTCCCAACAGGAGCTACTTATAGGGGCAACTTTTGTGGAACAGTCTGGATGCCAGTTTCATCCATGTTAAATATGCAATCTGGTGTGAATTTGTATTTTTGGTACAATTTTTCCAAATTATCAAAGAAATGATTTATTTGGATTCTGTTAAAACCCATAGTCCTTGCTATACTTGTGTTGCGAGGCACTCCCAAAGAAAGTGTCTGTCTCTTCATAAAATCCCTTGTCATATCCCTGCCGGCCATCTTCTTTTCTTGTGGAAAGGGGTGTTTGATTTGGTTCAACTCTGCATAATTGAACAATAAATGGCGAAGACATTTCAAAATTAGCCCATAAAAACGACGATCCAATTCTTTGCAGTGTTCCACAATTTCTCTTTCCTGCTCAGGGGTGAAAACTTTCGTAAACCTCCCCAATGTTTGAGAACCTTTACCCATTTTAAGCCATTTTCGCAAAGTCGATTCATGAAAACCAACTGTTCTTGCTGCTTTTCTAATAGAATAATTTTTGCTCAGTAGCTGTCGTACAGTTTGTAGAATTTCATCCGTCAGGGGTTTCTTTTCGGTTTTCCTTATGTAATTCCTATTGGGAAAAAAGAAAATGGTAAAAACATTAGGGAGATAACTCTACTTGCAATTAAAGGCAAATACGAGTAAAGCAATTTCGTTACAAGCCATGAAGGGCCTTGGAGTAGTGGAGAGTAAAGAATGGAAGTATTTTTCTGCTCGCCAAGGGGCAAGTGTACGCACTTACTTGAATGTTGCCCCTTGAGAGCAGCGTACACTTGCCCCATTTTACGATTTCCTAGATGTTTAATTTCTACAAAGTTACGAGTATTCACAGTGGGGTATTCACACTTGCTACTAAACAATAACTTCATAGGGTCTTAACATTAGATTAACACAGAGCAAGAAATTTAATATACACACAGGAAAACGGGAACGAAGTTTTTTTTTTTTTTAATATGGCCTTTGCATTTATTGCCATTTAGCCAGATTCACAACATTTCATTATTAAATCTACTGATGTACAATGATTCTTCAAGTATACGTTATTTTTTTAACTGAACATGTATTATCTCTCAAATGTTTTTATTCACAATGGTATGGACAACACAAGACGGACACAACATTTAATTAAAACCACCCATGCCCGAGGCCGGACTCGAACCGGCGACCCCAGCAACTCGAGGCCAACACGCTGGGAACGAAGTTACCCAAAAACTACAGTGAGAATGTTGAAAACAGAACTTACCTCATCTTGCCAAGAACACTTGCTGAATGGCGCTCAGAGTCCGTGCTTCCCCGTTTGGCATTGTTATCGAGTTAATGATGCTACATAGCTGCCAACCTAGCTGTGTGGAGCCGAAATTTTACACTGCGTACACTTACCCCAGTGCGTACACTTACCCCCACCTACCCTAGTATTGATCCACGAATTAAATGAAAAATATGACGTAGATAATAAATGAATTTTTTAAAAAAAATACTTATTTTACCTTTTTGTTTAAATACCAACATTTCAAGACATTTTGTATTTGAAATAGAAAAACAACAATGTATTTTCATTTTATATTTAAATGTTTTTTAAAAACTATATTTTATATCTCTGTTCATAAGCTCTATTTTGTTGTAACATCTTTGGCCGCTTGTAGTCATGGAGGATTCCTTCCTCCATGCTTGTAGTCCGCTTACGAAGGCAGGACGCATGACGTCAGCGTCTACAATAATCTGTTGATCAGATCTGGCTGATTTACGAAACTGATCTGTACTTTTCCCATATGGTTCGCTTTCGAAATCTAGAATATTTTTTGTTTATTTTGGAGAGAGTTGTGCATAAAGACAGCCATCGTCCTCATTACATAATGCGTCTGTAAGATTGGAATATTGAGGGTATGAAGACGAGCTACGCTGTATTATTGGAAGTTAATTGATTAATATTTTTAATAATACTAGAAAATAATTCCTTCACCCTAAACATTTCAAGACGAGATTTAGTTTGTTGAAATTTCTAAGTGCGAACAAACGAGAATCGTTGAGTTTTAGGGCTTGGCGCTTTACGCCTCATCTATATGAGGTCGTTAGAGAAGATTCGTTGAAACTTTTACATCGCCTGTAAAAGGAACTGACATCCAGAAAATTCCAGAATCAGACTAACATTTCGGCAGAACGTTATACGCGGAAGCCCTTAGGACTTCAACAAGTCTCGCGGAAACTCGTTAAGACTTTATGACCAGAGCGTGCAATTGGTTCAGAATTGAATGAAGCGAACTTACTTCAGACTAACCGATTTGTGGCAACGGTTTTAAGTGCTGCTAAAGGCAGTCGTGATTCCACTGCAGACATTACTACGGCACAAGTTGAGAACGACGAAAACTTATTAGTACAGAAGGAAAAGCGTGCTGAATTCAAATCAGAAATTGAAGTTCCTTCCGATTTCATAATGAGAGTAGTCAAGAAGACTCTGATTGTTTAATAATCTACCACAAAGAGTCAAGGCAATAAGAGAAAATATTAAATTAATTTCAGCACTAAAAGAGTTCTTGCTCGACCACTGTTTCTATATTATTGATATGTACCTACTACTTACAAACCAAATGTTAGTCTTAAATCACAGTGTTTGCGATAATACGTTTCAGATCTTTATCACCAAAAAATTAGAGAAATATGCAGGAAAATGTGACCTTACAAATGATAAATATGACATAAAAATAACAAAATATGACCAAACATTTAAATGTATTACACATAAAAACATGCTCAATTATACGTCATTTATTTTATTTAGAAGTGTCGCTTTCATGTACACATCATTTGCTTCCATGCACTCACTGCACCATTGGAAAATTAAATTTTAAATCGTTTTGTTGAAGTCATTTTAATTTTAGATAATTAACAGAAAAGAACTTTTTCAGCTGTACTAAAATAGTACTCTCGAAATTCCGTTACGTAACTCCATAACTTTCAGAAAATTTTGTTTTTGGTTTTGTAGGCGTACTTGCTGATCAACTGCAGATTTAACGATAACAGGATGATTTTCAAAAATGTTTCATTGAGATATTGATTTACGCGGATCGACACAGGCATGCTGCTGCTGCATTGTCGGGATTAAAAGGCAGGCGAAACATTGCGTTTATAGCGTGGCTATAATGTATAACTTTAATTCTTGAATGATGAATTCTGATCACCTCAGTGACAGTTAGTTTTGTTTTTTCTTCCAATGTGTAACAGGTGTAAAGTTCTGTGAATAATTATCGTAATTTCTTCTCATCTATAACTTATATTGAATTCCTGATTTTTTCTCAAAATATGACCATAAATATTATCTTAATATGATCATAACTAGAATGGTCTGAATATGCATTTATATGTCATATAAAATACATTTAAAAGCAATCAGAAACGTTTAACCAGTGTTTAATTCAGCTTTACATTTATGGCTCAAAAAGAAGCCAGGGAAAAAATATGACTTGTCATTAAGATCCGAACCCTAGTCATTAATTTAGGCAATGAAAAAAGCTATAAATAACGTATTACTTGTATATTTTTAATTCTAATAATTTTTGTGTGTGTCTGTCAGCTTACGGACTATTTGGACGTATATTATTTGTAATTTGTACTACGTATATAAATACAAATATGAAAATGCTTCATCAAATAGTTGTTATATGTTTCAGCTTCTGATCTCTCATTTGCTTCTAATTGAATCGTTAGTTCTGCCTTTTGTCTTCTATTGGATTAACGTCGGATGCTGCAAGTTCACGAAGTCTGATTCTGATATCCGATAACGCTTACTCACAAGGCACGCTTAAATTTAAATTATAAATCCTTTTTTAAATCTAGTTATAGGATTAGTAGGCCTATAGGCTGGTAGCCTTGTAACATCTCTAAGGCCCAAATTACGATTAATTTCAGTCCTTTAAATTAACTACATTCATGTCTGAAGAGTTACGCAGTGGTTGGTTATAAACGTGTGTATTGTTCCTACGAATGTGTGATGTTTTAACGGATGAAAATGGTTTAAAAGCAGTAATGTGTATGAAATATTAAGAGTTACGCAGTGGTTGGTTATAAACGTGTGTATTGTTCCTACGAATGTGTGATGTTTTAACGGATGAAAATGGTTTAAATGAGTTGTAACTAGATTAAAAGCAGTAATGTGTATGAAATATTGATTAAAACACGGTAATTTAGAATACGGTGTCAGGAAAAATGTTTAGAACGAGATTTGGCTGTATGGAATCGTTTGATTTTGTCAGTTGTGTTTAAATGTTTGTAAACTTCTTTTAATTTCATTTAAGAGTGTTTTTATTATAATTTCAAGCAATTTTATATAAGTTTTAATTTTTTTTGTACGATTTGTATTGTTGAACTAATTGTTAGAACTCCTGAAACGTAGGTCGGCGCCTGTATTATTTTCTGGAACATTCTACGATGCCTGTTGAAGCTCCCGATTTTCGTTACTGGGCAGGAGTTCTAACATGAAGTCTGCATCATTTCGTCTTCTTCCATCGCTATCCCCAACCGCGGAGCGCAATTAAACGTATTTAACAGATGTGTCTTTCTTCTTTTCGCAAAATCTCTTTATCCTCTTATTGAGTTCTTACGAACGTTCCTTTGTCCAGATTTTCCTTCTTCCAACAAACAGTTGGTTGGCAAATTTATGGTTATTGACCATGCTACTGAATATGCAACCGTCCTGTTTGATATCACCTGCGATTCAGATTTCCTGGAGGTCCTTTTCGATTTCAAGCAGCCAATTGTTGTTCGTTTTCATTAAGAATTCTCTATGGCAGTCTGTTCTTATTCATGCTGATTATATGGCTGTAGAATTTAATTCAACTTTTTCTGAAAGTGTTTGAATTTTTTTCAGAATGCTGATATACTTCATACGATTTCCTTTTCATCCAGATCCTCCTTTACAAACTAGACCAAAAATTTTCATTAAAAATTTCCTTTCTTGCTTTTCAATATCTTTAACCAGTGATCCACTCACAATAATCAAAGTTTCCGATGCCTATAACGCCTCTAGTTTGATTGAACTGTTGTGTCTTAACTTTGCTTTTAGGGAAATTGACTTCTTGTTGTATCTGTTCCAGGAGATTCTATAGTGTTGATGTAATTTGGATATTCTCTCATTCTTCATGTATTCATTGTAATGTGCTTATACCTCTGGATAGATGTGTTCTGGACATTTTATTGGACAAACGTCGCGGTCTTATCCTGCTGATGCGCTGAATTAATCAATAACACTGATTCAATCTAGTCCTACATGAAGTCAATGCAGTCCTTCTCGGAAGGAAAGACATATTTCTTGTTCTCATTCCGCGAGCAGTCTTCGTCTGGTCACTATTTGTAACTACGAATAACAGCCAGACCGAATCTCTTAGCTTCAGTCTGTACTCCATGTAGGTCTCCGTAAGATCACTGGGTCAGGAATTCTATCTAACCATTCAGTACGAGTTCACCCAACCAGTAATACTTCAGTCATTCAGCCTATCTCCAGTTAGATGCAGAAACATCGTTCAGCGGCGCAGCAGAACAGAATTATAATTGTTGACAAATTTACCAACTGTAATGTCTGCAGGCTCCACTGATCATCAAATGAGATTAAGTAAACTGTTAACAGCCTATTACAATTAATGAGAGTAGATACTCAACTGGCCACTCAACACTAGCTATTCTTCCTTATCCTGGGTTGCCAAGTCTATTAATCAGCTGGTGTCAAATCCTGACTTAACATCTTATTTAGTAGCCCTCTAGATAGAAGAATTCCTCACCAAGAGATTCATGATACAAGAGATTTCTTCAGCTGCGAAAACACCACGACGTTAATCAAACGCTCCTCTTAGAGACCGCCTCCACACCAACTGCCCACAAATCACTCGGATGCTCTTGCAGTGGTGTCGTTTAGACAGTACTCTTACATAACTTGACATGGAGAGATAGTAAGTACAGATGTTTGGGGTCCACCGACCGGGTTGAGGTGTTAAGCTCTCCCCCGCCACCCCGACCACACCATACTATCGTACCACTTCACGACGCCCCCGCCGCTGAATTGGGCTCCATCGAATCACCCGCCATTACAGCAGGGACGGTGAGGCAAGGCGCCATTCACCACCCCTTATGGGTGCCCACGGGGAACTAACGTGAAGGCGGCGCCCGCCACGAACCAGGCCGAAGAACCTTCCAAAACCTGGTCGTATAGCATAAGCCTCTCTGTGGTTCCTACGCGTAACACCCGGCCCCACCCGAGCCCCGTAGGGTCGGTGAAAGCCGTAGCGACCGGGCGCCGCGCAGGAGTGGCCCCTTCGCACGATCCACCGCGCCAGCCGACCGCAAGTATCGTCACTGCATACGCGGCTTCCCACTCTAGGGCGCACACCTAGTGCGCTTTCCCCCGCACCGCCCGACACTCGTGTCCAGTACAAGCACGGGTTCCCACGCACTCGTCCAAGCTCCACAGAGCACCGTCGTTGCGCACGATCCCGCTGCAGAGGCCCGAAGGTCCCCGCAACGTTCACAGGGTGAATGCTGCACCACCCCAGTTAAACCCATGCACTACCAGTCCACACTTATATAGTGGACCTACTATGGCAGCGTTAGAGACACAACTGGCTAGAGATGGCTCCCACCAGCAGCGATGCTACCCCTGAGCCTAGCGGCCGAACCCACGAGGCGACGAACCGCAACCAAGAACAGCCCCCAAGACCGTGGTACTGAACCCTACATTCGACTCCGGGGGTTATGCTGCGCTGGACAGCAGAGGTGGACTAAGGGGGCACTCACAAATTACGTGAGGTGTTTTTCTGGACCCCCTCCCCCCCCCCCCACCTCTGGTGAGATATGGTCCGTGAGACCCGCCCCTAACCCCCCGCCCCCTAGAAATCGCCATCGCAACTTTTTGAGGCCTTTTTTTAGGTCTCACCCTTCCAAAGCCGGTTACACTCCCACTTTTCGACGAAATACCCCCCTAAAATCGACTTTCGCATGTTTCGTACATCACGTGAGATTTCCGTTTACCCCCCTCCTCCTTGGTGAGATTTCGCCGGACCCCCTCCCTTTTTCACCTCACGTAATTTATGGACGCCCCCTAAGCCTCTGAGGTGCTTGGTCTTCGCTCACCAGGACACCTCCAACACTGGAGCGTTCAGGGCAAGATTGCTCAGCGTCTTGGGCTGCGGCCAACACCGTGGTACGCCTAGATGGAGATTGACTACCCAAAAGCCGTGACTTAGAGCTAGGTACCTGTATGGCCTTCTTGGCGAGCCTGGGTATGAGGTTCTCGGGGTACACCTGGTGCACGCTGAAGCTGGGCTGGTCGACGGCCGCTTGCCGTCGGATCTCCTCCCAGCGGTCCTCCCCGTACACCTGCTTGATGTACTCCGACATGTTCTCCAGCAGCAGTCCGTACATCCTGCCACCTGCACACACGTAACAACAGGTGTCACAATTAGAGTGATGACAGGAAGGAAAAGGCAAGTAGACTACGAAACCTTGATCAGGGACTTTCTTGAATGTGATGGAATGGGACACAGAAATGCCAAATAACGGAGTTCCAAGGGGTGCACAGCAGGACAGTTAGAATTATCTGTAAAAATTACACTAATAAGCCAAAAGATTATGACCACCTACTTATTAGTGTGTTGGTCGATCTTTGGAGCGCAATACAGCAGCGATTCAGCGTGTCATGGATTCTAAAAGTCCTTGTTAGGTTTCCGGAGTTGTCTGGCACCAGGTGTATACGCACAGGTCACGCAAGTACCTTAAATTACGGACCGGTGGTTTGTGGGCGCGGCTACTGGGAACGAGCATCTTGGAAACGGCGAGGCTGGTCGGCTGTTCGGGTGCTACTGTAGTGAGCATCAATGTAGAATGGTTGAAGGACGGTGAACCCACGACTGGGTGACAAAGTGCTGGACGTCCACGCCTCATCACAAAACGTGGAGGTCGGAGGCTTCCCCGCTCTGTAAAATGGGTTAGGCGGCGATCTGTGGCAGATGTGACAGCAGAGTACAATGCTGGTGCAGGCACAAGTGTTTCGGAGCACACTCTGCTGTCAGATCTGCCACAGATCACCGCCTAACCTGCTTTAAAGAGCGGACAAGCCTCTGACGTCGACGTTCTGTGATGAGGCTTGGACGTCCACCACCTTGTCTCCCAGTCGTGGTTTCACCGTCTTTCAACCATTCTACATAGATGCTCACTACAGTATCGCGCGAACAGCCGACCAGCCTCGCCGTTTCCGAGACGCTCGTTCCCAGAGTCGCGCCCACAAACCACCGGTCCGTTATTTAAGGGAATTGCGTGATCTGTGCGCAGACAGCTGGTGCCAAACAACTCTGGAAACGTAACAAGGGCTCTTCGAATCCATGCCACGCCGAATTGCTGCTGTATTGCGCTCCAAAGATGATTCAACACTCTTATAAGCAGATGGTCATAACGTTTTGGCCGATCAGTGTACCTTCAGTATATAATATGATAAGACCGTAATAATGTAGATAAGGAAGGCAGCTGAATTATGCAATATTCGTCTGCTTCTTCTTGCGATGCCGTACTCGTGTCCTAGCGTAGTCGCTTACCACGGGGGATGTGCCACTCTATGGTAACTCTCTTGGGAAGATGAACTGCAGTGGTGTCCCGTTGCCTTCTCCAGTCTGCTCCTGTGTGTTATTTTGGAGTGGATGACTGTGATTTTGTGTTTGTCCAATGTACAGTGCTTTGCGAAATGAGAGATGAAAGAAGGGAAAGAGTAAAACACTGTGCTGTTTCAGTCAGACCTACTCTTCCGAAAGACATCAATGGGGCCGCCAGGTTTAACGTCCCCAAGCAACGGACCAATCAGCATCAATAGTATCGTATTCCCTCGCTTAACACGCACTACGTAGAGCTATGGGATTTAGGCACAAGGAGGTGATTAGGAATCGTGTACCACCACCTCTGCAACACCAAGTTCTGATGGTAAAAATTTCTTCCACCACAAGGCCGCGAACCAACTAATTCCGTGACAGTGCCGGACACCATTTCGCCACTGCTGTGGCCAACTGCGAGGAAATGATTTGCATTCAAACAGTTATTTTCGGCGGTTTTTGAGTCTATTTATATTCAGTCTATGTTTTCGCTGTGCCTTACGCCTAGGCACTAGAAAAAATAATTGTCAAGCAGCACCACAAAGAATTTTCACTTCCAACGTAATACCACACAATTTTTCAGTTTTATGTCTGATAGGGAATCAAGCAACAGGTTCATTTTCTGTTGTTTTAATTCAGGAGCGGTGATTTGCGTCCTAGAAAGTGTGAATAGCTTCCGAGCTGTATTGATAGATTTGAGCCAGTAACTGCTATTACAAACGGTTTAGAAACTACTGCAGCAATAGGGTGTAACAGTTAAACTGAAAAAGATTTCATTTTGGTAAGTGAGAGTTATTGCGCGCTTCCTTATACTATTTAAGACGGCTACCATTCTTTTTGGCAGTGGGGATACCAGCCTGCATCTTGGAGATTATTGGAAGACGTAAATTCTGCCTCGGCCGTAATTTGATACGAGCCTGCTACGGCAGGAGGGTGGAAGAGAAAGGGACAGTGGAGCGTCTATATTCTCGTCCAGTGTTGGAAAAAAGAAAAAAAAAAGACACTAAAAAATTTTTCTAGCGAGGGACTTTTTATTCGCTGCAGATCAGAAATGGTGATGAGTTTGCGGGAGAAGTTTGTACTGCTTTTAGTCATGCCATAGCACATAAATATTTCACCGGCAACGAAATGGACCAGAATCTGAATCAGTAACATTGTGCCATCTTCCATATTAGGACATTTTCCCATTTATGTTCAATCCATCATCTTTGGCGTACTTGGAAGTTAATTAGTAACAACTATGATGTTCTCTAGAATTCATTTGCTGTTCGAAAATTAAAGCTATTATCCCACGTATCTATTCCCAAAGAATTAATTAAACATCTAGATGAACCGAATATAAATAAATAAACAGCAACTAATAATTAATGTGTTAATTTAAATGCTGTAGTACTTTTCATTCAGTGCTTTGGCAATTAATTTCTTAGCAGATGTCTAGCTAAATATAATTGTTTAATTCAATGCGTCCATAACCTGTTTTATGTCGTGACATCCTTGGCCGTTGTTAATCCAGTAACGCAGGCTGGGTGCGTGAAGTCAGGTTTACGACGACACAATGACCATTCTGAGCCTTTTGTTATTGTTGACGGTAGCTGATGCCGGTTGGCTCACTTAGTTTGTTTGGTTTAGAATGGTTAGGAGATGTTCACACCACCATATTCAAGCAATGGTCTGACCAAAGTTTTGTAACCCAATTCCCTAACTTCTTAGAGAGGATGTGCCAGAGAAGTTAGGGAATTTCGAGAGGAGTATTTTAGTACAGATGAAAGAGTTCTCTTCTGTAAATTATCTGAAATTAAAGTGACTTCAACCAAGAGATTTAAAATTTAATTTCCCAATGGTGCAGTGAGTGCACGGAAGCAAATTATGCTGAAAGCGACACTACTAGATAAAATAAATGATGTATAATTGAGCATGTTTAGATGTATAGTAAATTTAAATGTTTGGTCGTATTTTGTCATTTTTAGATCATATTTACTCGTTTCTAAGGTCATATTTGCCTGCATATTTCTCCATTTTTTTGTCATAATGAACGCTGTTGTTTCGTTGTTGGCTGGAGGTGGCGGGTTGGGAACTTTTCGGACCCCGCCGTCGCTCTCCGTGAGCAACCTGTCAGGCCGCGGCAGGCGGACAGACAGAAGGCTGCGTGTGTCAGCTGTCACGGGAGGTGACCTGCGGTAATTACCGACGGAGGCGGCGTGATGGATAGGCCGCCTCGCTTGCACCGCGGCTTCTGGAGGGGCTGTCGCACGCCCAGTCACCACACGTGAAAAATGACGCCGCGCCTCACTTAATCACCTTCCGCACCCACAGCTACATAATTCACACCTCACGCGGGCACCGAGGGATAGCTGAGTAACGTAATCTCTCCGTAACAACAGAACCAATCTCCACTCAGCAAGCGATAAAGCTGGAGATGAGAATCACTTTATCAGCACAGAGTTGTTAAAAGCCAAAAAGCAAAGTATAGGAAATAAAATCAAAGCAAGACAAAAGTGATGAAATGTAGCAGATATGATACCAATACTAGTAGATTAAATATAAAAATAGGATCGGATGCAATAGGAGAAGTAAGCGAGTTCTGTTACTAGTGAAGCAAAATTACAACCGATGGCCGAAGCAGGAATGATGTTAAAAGCAGAATAGCACTAGCAAAAAGAACCTTCATGAAAAAGAGAAACCTTTTAGTTTCAAATATTGATCTAGGAATTAGAAAGAACTTTTTAAAACTCTGCGTGTGGAGCACAGCACTTTATGGTAGCGAAACATGGACTTTAGGAATACCGGAAATAAAGAAAATTGAAGCATTGGAAATGTGGTGCTACAGAAGAATGCTGAAAATTAAGTGGACAGACAAAGTAAGAAATGAACGAGTTTTCGAAATGATTGGTGAGAAAAGAAGTTTGTGGAAGAAGCTAACGGAAAGAAGAGACAGGCTGGTAGGCCATATTTTGAGATATGCTGGATTGGTTAATTTGTTAGTGGAGGGAACAGTCGAAGGTAAGAACTGTACAGGAAGACAGAGATTAGAATGTATGAAACAGATAATTGAGGACGTGGGCTGTAAGGGGTATGTAGAAATGAAGAGGTTAACACAGGATAGGAAAGGATGGAGGATTGCATCAAACCAGTCGAAAGACTGACGACAGCAAAAAAAGAAGGAAATAAATCATCATAAGAGGTGGAACTAGATATGGGAGTGCCACAAGGTAGTGTATTGGGACCGTTGCTGTTCATTATTCTAAGGAATGACTGTTTTGGTGAGTTACGGTCAGAATCTAGGTATTTTTGCAGATGATATGATGGTATACAATAGGATCAAAACAGGTGAAGACTGTAAACAGCTGCAGGGTGACCTGGATAGAATATCAAAATGTATAGGTCAGCATGGAATGAAGATAAATTCGAAGAAATGTCAGCTTATTAGTTACAGAGATAAAAAAAGCTAAAGGTTAATTATGATTATAGGGTGGGATCAGAATTGCTAGTTGAAAACTTGAAGTGTAAATATCTTGCCATAACATTTTATAACAAACTGATCTAAGCAGAGCACATTGGGCAGGTGGCAGGCGAAGGTTACAAAATCCTTCATTTACTGGAGAGGGTGGTGAGAGGATGTACCAGAGAAGTTAGGGAGTTCCGTTACAAAATTTTGGTCAGACCATTGGTAGAACATGATGGCATTGTTGGGGACCCACATTTTGGTTATCAAATACAGGAGTTGGAGGGGATACAAAGAAGGGCAGCTAGATTAGTATATGGAAATTATCGCAAAACCCATTCGGTAAGTGATATGATAAAGGAGATGGATTAGGACTCATTGGAGGAAAGGAGGAGGGCGAAGAGAGTGCTGCAATGTACAGGGCATATGTTGGTGATGGGGCTTGGAGGGATATTCGTCAAAGAATCAGGAATAGTTCATGGAAGTCCTAAAGGTGACCCTGACCGCGAGCTAGCGCTCGATTTCATGTATAAGGGAGCGATTTTTTTTTTTTGTTTTTTTTTTTGTTTTTTTTTTTGTTTTTTTTTTTTTTTTGTTTCAGGGATTGGAACAAATTACTAAGTGAAGTGATGAATAATTTATCAAAAACGCTTGAAGAATTTAAAATTAAAATTCGTAAATCGGAAAAGTAAATGAGGGAGAAATTTAACATTATATATATATATATATATATATATATATAATCGGGTAATTAGATGACTTGGGTAATTGCCACCGCAATTAATAATAATTATAAAAAAACAGAACATGCACATAATGTTTCGAGCGTGGTGTGTGAGCGGTGGCCTTATGGCCTCGCATTCGGGAGGATGAAGGTTCGAATCCCCGTCGGGGCATCCAGATTTGGGCTTTCCATCATATCCCCAAATCACTCCAGGCGAATGCCGGGATGCTTCCTTCAAAAGGCCATGGCGGAATTATTTCCCGTTCCTTGTCCGCAGTCCTTTCCCTCGTCTAATAAGCTCGATGTCGATGGGGCGTAATGCCGAAAACGAAAATAAAACCAAATACACAATGTGGCTCGGTAAAGATGACACATTGTTTATCGTTGTTCATCGTTTATCAAAAAACTTCCCTGTCACGTGATTGCTTGTGTTGGTTAGTGGTTTTGTATGGTTTAAGATACAGACCACAGATGCCACACTATCGTTTAAACAATTATGCGGAAGTCATATTTTATCCAAGTCTCAAAGGCGGTATTGGCTTTCGTAGTATATCAAAGGCAACCGACGTGCGATACCGTAGGTACAGCGAGCGTGAACTCGCGCGGCCGCCAAAAACAAATTATACGTGTGACGTCACGAAACTAATGATGCGTCCCCCCTCCCCTTTTGTCAAACGATATCACACTTGAGCCCCGCCCCTCCCCCTTTAACGTGTGAAAAACATCAGGCAGGCAGTAGCCATCCTCAAATTAATTTACAGATGTGAAACGGGATTTTCCATGCCAGTGATAATTTGTATTGTTTTGATGGTTTCAAAGAAACCTGTTTTGATTAGTATCGCACTGCTCGTTGATTTTTTTTAATCGTTCTGTCAAGTGAATCTCAGTGCATCTTTAATCACAGTGTTCACTGAAGTTTTATTTCAGGTTCACACTGTGGTGTAAAATGGTGCCGTACGATAAACTAACAAACTTAACTTAGTCCACAACCCGAAGGTTGGTTGGATCCTCCCGAAGGAGGCATACTAAACCATTGTGTCAGAGGTAGGACGGCCAGTTCCTTTCCTCTGGGACCTACAGTTTAACGTGCAATACGAACCACGGAGCGTCCTGGCATAGCTCATACGATTAAACACAGCTCTCAAAATTGCTGCACCTGCCGGGATTCGTGCCCGGGGCAGGAGCAGCGAATGTTTTTAAAACGGTGGCAGAAATAGGTGCAAAAAAAAAAAAAATAAAAAAAAAATGGTGTTTGGAGCAAAATTAGAAGTATAAGAAACGGAACTGAATAATTATGATTTGCTGTGTGTAGTAGAAAGACTTTTTCCAAAAAGAGAATTCTTTTAGTTTCAAACATTGACATTGATCTTAGGATTAGAAATACCAGAAAGGGAGAGTCCATATACAACGTGGCTCGGCCTATTGGAGGGAGGGGTTGGCTGGAAAGTTATGCTAGGCTACGTGGAGAAAGAGAAGGGGGAGAGGTTGTTTCCGAGTCAAACCACGTAGTTTTCATTTATATTATTTGTTACAGTTAAAATAAGGTACATAACACACAACAATATGCGAATATTTATTTCTGTCATGTAATTATCTCCATATCTCTCTGACAAGAGAAAACGGTACAAAATGTCTTCTGGAATCAATAGGGAAAAAAAGCTACGTGCCACGCGGAAAAGGGTGGGGGGAGGGGGGTAGAGGCAAAAGCCACGTCATGCTACGTGGGGGATAGGGGGGGGGGGGTTTCACAGTGCTACGTGGTTTATGGACGTTCCCAAAGAAGGAAAACAATGTGATACAATATAAGTTTGTATTAGCAAGAAGAGATGGGATTGAGGGTTACATTTCAAAACATGCATGATTGGTTGGTTTGGTAGTGGAGGGAACAGTCGAAGGAAGAAACTAGAGGAAGACAGAGATTAGAATAGATGAGGCAGATAATTGAGGACTGGGTTGTAAGGAGTATATTGTTCGAAGAGAGTAGCTAAAGACTGGAAGTGGTGGATCATTGCATGCTATCATTAAAGACAAATTACTTCATTAGTCTCAAAAAATACTTATTATTTTTAAATCAAAGAACAATAAATAATTTACATATGTGAGTCTTCTATTGGCTGCGTCAGTTATTTTTCATGGTATTGGGCAGGAAGTAAGCCGATGCTCAGTTAATTTAAAAAACTCGACTTTCCTCTGATGCTGGGGTTATTGAAGTAGAGGACCGGGGATACGGCCGAGAGGTTATGGAATGTGGCGCTGCCTCGCATCTCACGTTCGATATTTCGGCGCGGCCACAGCGCATGCGCGAACCCTCCAACTAATGTGGAGAAATCTGCTCGGGAAATCGCTTCCATTAGGGGCAGGAGCGCGAGTTAACTGGGGCGTAACTCGTTTGAATAGCACTCCAGGCCTCCGACAAAAATTAGTTCTAGCGGGTAACGACGCGTGGCGCTGCTGGCATACAGATCACGCCCCCCTTTTCCCTCCCCCCTCCATCACAGTGGTAATGCGCTGGACATTACGACGCTTACGACGAAGTAGAAATGATGCAACAGGTGGGCGTTGTGAAAGCATAGAGAGAATTGGGCTGTCACACATTTCGCTGCAGTCCGTAAATTCTAACATTCTGTGCCCATTCTAGTATTTTTGGGCCATGTTAAAAATTTCAAGTACATAAAACATGGGATACTTCGTATTTAAAGTGTTGAGTACAATATGGTTTAAGTTACGGTTTTTTGGTAGTATACCGCTACATCGAAACTCGAATCACATTAAATAAAATGCTACTTTGATCATCTCTTCGTTTCCTTAAGGCTGACGTCACGCATCCAGCCTTCGTTGCCAAACTAACATCAGCAAGAAAAGTTACTACAAAATCGAGGTTGTTATTTAATAAAAGTCTGTTTAGTTAAGCAACTGCAAAATAATAATAATAATAATAATAATGAATTGCAAGGACACTGAAAGGCCTATTTAGTTTAAATCAACATATGAAATACAGCAGAAATGATACCAACACTAGTAGATAAAATATAAAAATAGGGTCATACGCGATAGGAGATGTTAGTGAATTTTGCTACTTATGAGTTATGAAATAAAATTACAACTGATGGCCGAAGCAGGAATGTTGTTAAAAGCAGAAAAGTAGTAGCGAAAAGAGAATTCATGAAAAAGAGAAATCTTTTAGTTTCAAGTATTTATCTAGGACTCAAAGAACTTTTTAAAATTCTATGTGTGGAGCACCGTACTTTATGGCACCGAAGCATGAACTTTAGGAATACCAGACAGAAGGAAAATTGAAGCATTTGAAATGTGGTGCTGTAGAAGGATGTTAAAAATTAAGTGGACAGACAAAGTAAGAAATGAACGAGTTTCGGAAATGATGGGCGAGGAAAGAAGTTTGTGGAAGAGTCTTACAGAAAGAAGAGAGAGGCTGGTAGGTCATATTCTGAGACATGCAGGATTGGTTAACTTGTAGAGGGAGGAGACGAAGGTAAGAACTGTAGAGGAAGACAGAGATTATAATGTATGAAGCAGATAATTGAGGACGTGGGCTGTAAAGGGTATGTAGAGATGAAGAGGTTAGCACAAGACAGGAAGGGATGGAGGATTGCATCAAACCAGTCGAGAGACCGATGACAGCCAAATAATAATAATAATAATAATGAGCAGTTTTTTGTTATTAATGGACAGATCTGGAAGATAAAAGCTTTCATTTTCTGACAGCACGCGGATTCGAATCCCCGTTTACTCCAGGCAAATGCCGGGATGCTTCCTTCAAAAAGGCCATGGCTGAATTCCTTCACATTCCTTTCCCCCCATCCTTTCCCGTCTCTAAAGACCCCGCTGTTAAGAGACGTTAAATCGAATCCCCGTCCGGCCATCCAGATTTGGGTTTTCCATTGTTTCCCCAAATCACTCCAGACGAATGCCGGGATGCTTCCTTCAAAATGCTGTGGCTGAATTCCTTCCCGTTCCTGTCCCCAGTACTTCTCCGCCTCTAATGAGGCGGGACGGGGCTGGGAACAAGGAACGGGAAGGAATTCGGCTATGGCCTTTTGAATGAATCATCCCGGCATTCGCCTGGAGTGATTTGGGGAAACAATGGAAAACCCAAATCTGGATGGCCGGACGGGGATTAGAACCGTCGTCCCCCCGAATTCGAGGCCAGATCTGAAAAATGTAATTTTCTTGATGAGCGTGTTGGGTGAACGGTAACGTTCTCGCCTCGCATTAGGAAGGAAGCGGGTTCGAATCCCCGTCCAGACATTCAGATTTGGTTTTCCATGGTTTCGACAAATCATTGCGGGATTGCCGGGATGGTTCCTGTTTAAAGGCCATGGCCGAATTCCGTTCGACTCATTAATTTTGGGTCTCTCATAAGCATAAAAAAAAAATGTGTTTGTCACGGTAGCTTCTTAAGCTGCGTTCCCAGGACCTCCCTGGGAAGGATAGCCAACAACACTCCGTAGAAACGGGGCCGCCTCTGCTAACGTGGGTGAGGCGCAGCTACCCACTATATGTCGGTAAACATTTAAGGCGTGTGTAGTCGTGCGCTGTAGCCATCGGTTTGCAGCAGAGGTGCGCACCCCTTCTGTTGCTGTAAAGTGCTCTGTGCCAAACGACACTAGGCAAAGAGGTGGCGGGGTAGCGAGGGCTAACCTGCGGCGCGCGCTCGTCCCTACACTTCGGCGTGCCGCCTCCGTTACAAGACGTCGTGGGAACGCAGCTTTAAGCTTACGTACTGGAGGACAAGTTCAAGCGCGACTCCTTCGAAAATACTAGATTTTTTGCCGTGAACGCGCAGTAGGACGGTCACTTGCCAGTTTCAGTCTGAAGCGTTGGTGGTTTTTGGTCAGTGGAAGTCGAAGCAACAACATACCTGCCACCTGTCCATTCTCAGCAGACAGCGTCGAACCATCGACGTAGACATGTCTTCAACCGACGCAGCACTCCCACATCGAGAAAACACTGTGGACGAAGCTATTCTGTCGGTTACAGCATATGTACAGCACCGGATTAGCTACGTAGCAGGAGTTAGCAAATGATATGGGCCTCGCAACTTCTGGGGGCCTTGCGCTTCCTAGGGGGGCCCCGCGCCTAGACGTCTTTCTGTTTTTAGCTCTACAATTCCCACGGACGGCGAAAACCAAGGTACAAGATGGTGGACGTCCCAAGCTGTGTGGTCCAGTACCCACCCGTTCCTGTGAACGACCCTCTTCTATCCACTGGTTCCAGTCACTGACTGCAGCATCTCTCGAGACGGGGTGCCCCCCAGCTGCAACTGTTCCGGCCACCACCCAGCATGCTACAGCGGTTGCCCTATCAAGAGGAACCTGCGCGCCAACATGGCGGCGACACGCACCAACGAGTTGGTGTCATCACCATCTTCCAACAATCTACCCTGCTGACATCCAGCTGCGACCGGATCTGAGCGACCCGCAAAGGCGAAGAAGCAGTCCGCAAACCACCATCTGCATCACCAGGCGCACTGCAAGCATCATGATGACAACTTCAGTGTGTCATCATCCAGTTGCTACATCAGAAAAATTTGCTAATGGCAGAAGTCTTAGCAAATAAGGACACGCGGGGAACGACACACCCGAAGATGACATCCAGCAGCAATGAAATCAGTAGCTAACTGGGACGACGTTCGGCATCACCTGTAAGAACTTCCCCACACTCTAGGGATGAAGTCTCCCTAGATCATTTAGTGTCCGTCTTACACTTGCTTCACTGTCGTACGAGCTGCAATGTCAGGCTACAACAAACACTCACTCTCATACTGATATAGCGCCCTATGTCAGCACTTACTTGCACGTCTCCACTTTGTTTGACAGTTCTGCACCTACTGAATGGGGCGCAGACTCCGGACGATTTTTCACTTTGCCGAATACGGCCGATATCGGCCAAACAAACGAAAGTACGCAACAGTATGGAGTCCGGTGGAAGTTGTAACAGCCCTCAAACCTAAACTTTAAATGGAGTTGTATTGTATGAAACATTTGTAGCAAGCTAGAGTTTGATTGTGTATGATTTTGTATGTTTGTCTTGCAATTTACTATAAATCTTTGTTAATAGGACTTTGTTTTATGAAAATAAATAATGCAAATACCATTTAACATGTTTAAGAAAAGAACTATGCCAGAAAATTACTTAAATGTTTGTAATTGTAAGTATTAAGGTGAGCTACGATGTTTTAAAGGATGATTTACTACAGTTTAAAATTATTTATGTGGATAATTTTGTGTTTAAATATCTTTAATTTTAATTTCTGAGCATTTCGTAATGGTTGTAAATGATTATGTATTGATTTGGATTGTTTTTAATAAGTTTTTAATTGTTTAAGTATTGTTAAAGTTCGAGAAATATCTGTCGGAAGCCTTTGTGATGTTCTAGAACTTTCGATGAAACTTATATAAAGCGACCAGCAGAGACAGTTGGAAGAGTTTATGGACAGAGTTATGAGCGAACATTTTTACGTGTTCGATGACAGTGTATGGCAATATTGTCTTTGGAAGTAGTGTTGAGTGTATTCGCTGGAGTTTGCGTTTACATGTTACCAGTATCTATGAAATTAGATGCTTGATGAAAAATAAAAACAGTTAAAATTTGAAACTGTTTCGTGGACTAATTATTTCATATTAATTAAACCACGAGACACCTAATAAAGTGGTTACACTATCATTGACCTACTCGGCTGAACTCCAACAAACTCTACCGACTTCCGTCACCAACCAAGCAATTTTGTTTTATTCGGCCGAACGCCTTTGTTTTGCATCATCTGGGCATTTATTTTTAGCCACATGGCCGTTTCAATACATACGAATCACGGACCAAATAGTAGAAATGTATTTCCCCCAATGAACAGTTTTAACCACTTGGTTTGGTATTTCAATAAATTACATTATTTCATAAAGCGTTTTCTTAAAAAAAAAAAAAAACACACACACACACACACATCTAATATATTTTCGAATTAATTTGGCAATATACCAGGTTATATTGGTAATTAATGCAGCCTACAAAGTTAAAAATTTAAAAATAAACATATAAATCAATTGAACAGTAGCCCTATGAAAACCTTTGGGAAAATACATATGTAGGTCTAGCTGGTTTCGAGACAGAAGTTTGTGTGGCACAAGACATGTGCACCTTTATGAAGCAAATTCGACATAGGTATGTAACACCTACCCATTCATTTGTCTCAATAACAAACATAACATTAAATATCAATAGAGAGTTCTAATTTAACATTGTAAGAACCTAAATTTCGTCCATCGTGCATGGAGATACGATGTGAAGTCTGAGTTAGTGTAACCACTTCAATCGACAGATTTCCGTTGGAATGTTCGGCAGAGTGAAAAATTGGCGAAGCTCGGCTCCAGTGTAAACGTACCCAACACTGACCAGTCAGGACACAGAAAGAAGGCGCTCCTGGGCCTACGTGCATGCCGTCTGTCTGTAATCTTAATCACTTAGTACGATTCCATTGCTCTACACATCATCCGATTTTAGTTTGGTTCAGCCAATTCCTTCTTAGTCTTTTACCTTCCACAAACAGTTGTGTACACCAGTGGTTCCCAGATGGTGGCCCGCGGAACCCTGGGGTTCCGTGGAAGGGTCTCAAGGGTTCCGTGTTCCGTCCTAGAATTAAATAAAATGTTCGTTTAAGACAGCCATAGCCGCGTCGTGAGAAGGCTGTCTCGGTTCTGCTTCAATTTGTGACGACTTAGGCCTACCGATGCGAGACTGGTTTTACAGCTTACGCTTATAAAAATGGGGATCCGCCAAAATATGTATGATCAACTGGGGTTCCGTGGCCAAAAAAAAAAAAATTGGGAACCGCTGGTGTACACTATTCTGGCTTGCTACCCAAGTTGTATCCTGTTTCCATTATAATGAAAATTAATTTTCCTTGATATCAGTTATCAATATTACTATTTTAGTGTTCATTGATCAAAATGTTCCCATGTGATGTTCTGCGAAATCATATATCACAAATAATTAATATTAGATATGCTTCAAAGAAAATAGATTTGCACGCAATTCCTTAATATCGCAGACCGTTAACTATTCCCTTATATCCTAGGCCGTTAACTATTTGACTGCGAGAAATGACGTACGTTTCGTTTACAAGTTTCTTTTTGTCTATCTGTCCGGCTTGAAGGGGACTGATAGAAAAACAACCGCACTTATTTTGATGGGATTTCGAATACTACACGTCTCACGGGCCGTGGGGTAAAATAGGATATGTTTCTTGTTTATGTGAAGTCGGAAAGCTGGTAAATCTATATATATAAAGATGAATGTATGAATGTTTGTTTGTTCTTCATACAAATCCACAGTTTTCACCCTATCTCGATGAAACTTTGCACACTTATCCTTTGAAACATGGAGAAAAATACTGTCTACATTTGGTTGAAAAATTATCTGTTTAAATAATACATGTTGTCTCATTATTTCGAAATACTACTGAATGGCGATAGACAGATGCGTTGGATATGGACGTCTGTATACTGCTTTTTCCGTGTATCTGTCAGACAGCTCACTTGCTTACAAATGTTTGGGTCGTGGTCTCCGGTTCAAATCTCCGTGGAGGCTAAGATTTTTAAAAATTGTTTTTGATCGTAAGAGTCACGATTGGGCCGTAGGTTATTCGGATTGAATGTTAAACTGTAGATATCACAAAGTTAGGGGTACAATGCGAGGCAAATCGTAGGTAGTCTTGCAATGTTGTAGGTGTACACTTTTTACGTTATAATGATTCCTCAGGTGTTGTTCGCAGTCAGAGAGAGAGAGAGAGAGAGAGTGTGTGTGTGTGTGTGTGTGAACCGCAGTAATAATACTATAAATACGGAAGTAAGTCTCTGTCTTTTTGTTACGTTTTGACGACCAAATGGCTATATCGATGTTGATGAAATTTGACAAGAAAATCTGTATGACGGGCACAGGACATTTTCTCCGGTATGTTTAATAGTTGTAGACACGAAATTTTGAGACCTTATCGATTGGTGACAGAAATATGTTGGAAACTGATTCTCTTCAAGAGATTGGTTCGATGGTAGAGTGATGTAGTGTTAGCTTTCCTGTCATATTATGCCGACTCGGTGTTGTTAGGGTCCAATCCTTCGTTACCAACAACTTTCTATATTCAATTCTGGCAAAAAATTCTTAATCCACGAGTACGAAATCGCGGGTACGAGATAGTTTAAGATAAAATTGTCTACAAATTATTATCTCTTGCAAATTATCAACTATTGAGAACACACCTTCCTGAGGTACAACCAGGGGATCCTATTTTTCTTGAGGTATTACTAAAAACCTCTCCCCATTTCATTACCATTGTCAGTGAACTGCTTTGCGGGCAACAATTAGTAGTTAGTAATATCTTTGGACTTTGTGGCTGCTCATTTCCGCAATGAAGCACCTGCATGGAGCCGCCAAAAAACGGATGGCAGTTGTAGGAAGTCGACTGTAGCGTTCCGCCCAGTTTGCGAAGTCCTCTAAATGAATTGGCTTCGTTCCATTTCACCCCAATGGTAAGCACCACCCTCGCAGACTTTATCAAGCTCCTTGTGGGTAGACTGCTATTATATACGCTGATAACATAGACATGACAGCACAATTTAACTACTTCAAAACATCTGAAGAAATTCTCGCAACTGACCTTCACAAACTGAATGAGTACTTCAACACTTGGAGCCTGAAACTGACTATAAATAAGACAGGGGTCAGCTCTTTTCACCTAAACAATAGAAAAGCCCACTATAGACCTCAAAATTCAGAGACCAGTTAATGAAGTTCAATCATCATCCAAAATATTTCGGTGTGGTTCTTGGCCGTTCATTGACATATAAGTAGTGATGTTCCGATACCATCAAAGTATCGATACCTACTTAAATGAGTAGTACTCAAATTGTCTTACAATACTTACTCATATGAGTACTGCAAAAGTATCGATACTTACTTATATCGATAGTTTTTTTTATTAATGTGAAATATAAAAATATATGTGACTTGTTGCTAAATTATTTATTTTATTTGCTTAGTGCAATAAAATTAAATAACACTCAGTAAACATTTTTATTTATTTATTAAAATTATAATAAAGCTCACATTGTAAGCAAACTTGTCTTTAAATATTTATTTATTATAGTTTTAACGCTTTTAAACAATAAAAGCCCGGTTTTGGGAGGTTTCCCAAAAAAGCAATTGTTCCAAATATTTTGGGGACAGCTTCTTTCTTTTGTTTGTCATTGTATCACCCGCATTAGAAAACAAACATTCACTTAATACCGACGTTGCTACAACAATAAGATACTATTGTGCGTATTTAAACAGGCAAGGAAATATTAGTTTCATATCTTTCCATTCTGTAAATGGATTGCCTTTTAGAGACATTACAGTGTTTGACAAGTAGAGAGAGACTTTTTCACCATGGTGCGTTTTCTTTTTCTTTGTGATGTTTCCAGAAGTGACATTCCTGTGAAACGCTAGCTTAAGCATCGTCTTCCAATTAACATGGGTTACTTAGTTGCTTATGAACCATATCTTTTAGTTTTTGTGTGGGGCTGTGCGGGAGGAATCATTGGCCAGGTATAGCGAAATGCGCGCCAAGTACAACTTTATTATCGTACAATGAAATAGGGACCTAAAACAAACTCTTTGAGATTAGATATACAGAAACGGCCGAACAACATGAATGGTTACAGTGCTTTGCAACTTGACTATATTTGGTCATACCTGCTCAGGAATACCCATGACCAACTACTCCATCCCACCACCTACAATGGGCGCGGTGACGTCATCGCGGACGATTGGCGCGCGCGTGCTAGCTTCCTGCTACGATATGAGGTGACAGCGACAACTGACAAAGCAGTCCTCTGAAGATGGCCACAGCACGATGGCAGAAACGTCAGGTTTTAATAAATCGGCACGGTTCCACCCGCAGAACCAAGATAATACATTTTCTGTCTAATTGAGCCGTGGATGACGTTAGAGCCAGGCTAAGAATGAATGCAGGTAGTGAGAAAGAATACGGCTGTGTCTACTAAAGTAACCATCCCATCATTCGGCTGTTGTAATATATGAAATTTGGATGGCCGGGCTGGGATCTGAACCAGTGACCGACCACTTGCCAGGCCCGAGAGTCACCGCTCCCCCATCACGCTCGGTGCACGTGATTTCCACGCGTGGGAGTTTAGAAGGCGGCGGAGCGCCGTCATGTGTTACTCGAGTCACGACGCTCAATCAGCTCAAGATGGACGACGCGAGACGGCCATTCGTGTGGTGAGTCGGTTATGCGCGGGTCAACGATCTCCATCGTCTAGGCGCGACTCGACACACATCAAAAGTCCACGCACTACGTGCAAATGCCGTTTTGAGACTCGAAAACGCAGCGACACAGCCCATACCACTGTTGTGATGTGGTGGTGAAGTTTGGGATCAACATTTTGAGTATCAAATACAGGAGTTGGATGATTTATCTTTGGAAATCACCGCAAAACACAATCGATAACTGTGTTGATTGTCTAAAACAAGAAATTAGATTGTTTGCAGATGACACAATACTGTAGAGAACGATCAAAATAGTAGAGGCCTGTAAACAACTGCAGGGTGATCTGGACAGGATATCTATTTGGGTTGGTAAACATGGTATGAAGATAAATACAAAGAAGAGTCAGCTTATTAGATACACACACAAAAAACAAAAGGTTGATTATGATTATAAGGTTGGGCAAGACTTGCTTGTTGAAGACTTGAAATGGCCGGCCTCGGTAGCGTAGGGGTTAGAGTGCTAGCTCCGCGTACCGAAGTTCGCCGGTTCGAGTCCGGCCGAGGGCATGGGTGTTTAGTATTGTGTCTGTGAATGTCTTGTCCGTGTTGTAGTGTCCTTGTGTCAATACTTGATAGCAACAAATCACATTGAGCTGGCTGTATGGCCCAGTAGCCGAATGGCATTAAAAAAAAATATATATATATATACAAGTTTAACTGGGCAGAACACGTTGGTCAGGTAATAGGAAAAGGTTTCAAAATTCTGCAGTTGTTGGAGTGTGATGAGGGGTTGTACGAGAGAAGTAAAGGAATTGGGTTACAAAACGTTGGTCAGACCATTTCTTGAATATGGTAGTGTAGGATGGGGCCAAAGTTTTGAGTATCAGGTACAGGAGTTGGAGAGGGTGCAAAAAATGGCTGATCGATTTGTTTCTGGTTATTATAGCAGAATGCAATCAGTAACTGATATGATAAAAGAGTTTGGATTCTTTGCCAGACAGGAGGAAGATGAAGTGGGTGTTGGGAGTGTACAAGGTGTATACTGGTGATGAGGCATGGAAAGATATGGGTGTAGGAATGAAAAGTAGTGCTTGGAAGGGAAAAGATGACCATGACTATAAGCTGGCACTTCATTTCAGGCACAAGGGTGTAGGAAGATTCTCTTTTTTAGGGAAAGGTGTCAGGGATTGGAATAAGTTACCAAGAGAATTGATGAATAATTCACAAAAAACGTTGAAATTTGTAGTGGACAAATGTGGGTGTATTACATTAATGATCAAGCGTGTAGAACTGTTAATGATTAAGATTAGAGCTTATGTCATTTCTGTCGTTTAATTCCTGGCATTCACCTTACTCTGTTCTATTTAATATTTATGGAGCTCACGCTACGGTGGCAATTTCCTACACGCTCATTTTTCCCCATTCTACCTACTTTTTACCTCTGGAAATGTTAATTTTAAATCCTTCATCGTTTTTAGTAAATTATTTACAATTTCTCTTGGTAATTTATTCCAGTCCTTGACCCCATTACCAACAAAAGAAAATTTTCCTAAACCCTCATGTCTGAAGTCTAGTGCCAACTTAAGGTCAAGGTAATATTATCTCGTCCAAGCACCTGTCTTAATTCTTACACCAATATCTTCCATTGCCTCATCACCAATATACGCCTTTTACACTCCCATGACTCTCTTCACCCTCCTCCAATGAATCCCATTGCAGCTCTTTTATCATATCTGTTACTGATTGCGTTCTGCGATAATTTCCATAAACATATCTAGCAGCCCTGTTTTGCACCCTCTCCGACTCCTGTATTTGATACTCAAAATGTAGATCTCATACTAAACTACCATAGTCAAGCAATGGTCTAACCAAAGATTGTAACCCAATTCCTTTGCTTCTCTGGTACATCACCCCATCACTCCCTCCAACAAGTGAAGGATTTTGAAACCTTTTCCTACTACCTGTCCAATGTGTCACGCCCTGTTGAATTTGTCCGATGCATTTACAAGCAATTCTTTCGCCACCTTATACTCATAATCGGTTTTTAGTTTTTTTATCTGTGTACCTAATAAGCTGACTTTTATTAAAAAATTAATATTCCATCTTTAACTCTTGCTGGGGTGAGTAATATTTAAACTGGGCGCGTCATGAATCCGCCATATTAGGCGAATTAATACGAAAGTGCGCCCGAGTTACTTTAAAATCTTCCAAGAACTGACAAAAAATAACCTTGTCTCATTTTACTCATATGATCAAAAAACTCAACTTCTTCTTATTTTCAATCAGAAGCATTTGTTAACATAGTGAGACTGGGAGCGGATGAATACAAGCTTGTAATGTCCTACAGAGCACGTCGGCTCGCTGGCGCGGGGGTGCGCTGCCCTACACTGTGTGTATCTGAGGGCCAGACGATGATAGAAGGCAGACGCCTGTCCCCAGAGACATGTTTGGTTTGGCGAAGGGGCGCGGGACACAGACCGCCCTCTCTTCTCGCGATATTTTTGTTTTTTCTGGAGGGCTTGCCGTATGTGGTGCAGTGTGTGGGACAGCCAGAGGATGGAGGGGAGGCATCTACTCCTCCGAGGTGTTTCTTTTGCTATGTTCTATGTCGTCGGGAGTGAGGAGAACGTTGCTGGACGCCAGAGAGCAAGGTTGTGGACAGTGGCTGCTGCTACAAGTGAGACGGAGGTAGCTGTGTGTATCAGCCGGTCGCGCTGGTCACACCCTGGCCCGACGCCGACGCCGCCGCCGCTGCCGCCGCCGCCTACCAGTGTCCTGCCGGGTAATGTGTACCGCCTGCTGATATTGAGACATTCTGCAACATCTCAAAACCCTGGAAACTGCCCTGAGTGACTCATGCCAGAATTAAAGAGCTATTAGCCTGGGTGCCTATCATATATTTGCCATACATTTGTGATCTTGAAATGACAACAATTTTGTCTTAATGAATAAATTCATTTTCTTTTAATGTGAACCCATTTCTTTTGTGTGATCCCCTGAGAATTGTCATGTGAAGAGCCCATTATAAATATTATTGAATTAAAATAAATTAACTTTGCTACTTTTGCAAGCTGGCACCATACAAGGTGTTTTTCAAGTCAAAACTAATACCCCGGCCAACAACGACTTATTATAACTTGGCGCGCCAACCTGTGGCCTGACTGTTTGAGATGTTGCAAACGTTTCGTGTTAGCGAGTAGAACTCTCTATGTGTTTTTCAGCATTTTTGCGGTGTGGCAGTGATAGCAGAGGTCCAGCATATACAATGTATAATGATAAGATTGATTATGTGTAATATTTGTTATTTGTAACAGCAGAGGACTCCTCTGGGCATCCCGAGCAAGGTGATTATCTGTTCACGTGTGTGATATTGAACAGCTGTTTGTTTACGTTTCATGGGTTGTTGAGGTATATGAAACAAAAACTACGTTGCATAAATTGTTGGTCAATGGTGGAAGAAGATGTAAAGTGATGGTCTTTGGTTACGTTCGAGTTGTCCTTTTGTTTGTACTTGTTTGTTGGTTTTGATGGTTATTCTTTTGTTGGAAAATGTTTGGAGACTAGGGAGGTAAGATTTTCACAGCATCTCAGCGTCGGAAAATTATGCTTGTTTTTGCCGGTCTTCTGTGACGAGTATGGTTTTTTATAAACTTTTCTTGCTTGTCGTGCTTTTAGAATGCCCCGAGCATCTATGCTCTGCATAATTGAGTTTTGTGCGTTTTAGCGTTCATTCCATCAATAATTGTGCGTTTGAGAATTTGTGGATGCTTCTCGTGGATGTGCCGGTATAAATATTGAATTGTGGGAGGAGAAGTGTGGTAAATATTTGTTTTACGAAGTTTCTAAATTTTTGGGTGCTTTTGAGTGGATGAAACTGAGGTCCGGAAAATCTACCGGGATGGCACAAAGTCACAATCCGTCAGAGCCAAACGAGCAGGAATTCGCGATGGAAGAAAATCGAGGCCAGTTAATTGACAACGACGGGGTTCGAAGTGTGGAGCAAAGCATTCAACAGTCAGCCGGTGCAGAAGGCATTACTAGTTTGTTTCCGACTGCAGAAACGAGCAGTCAGTGTGTATCGCTACCCGAAAACCACGCTAGTGGGATGGTGACGCCACAAGATATCTTGCTAATGTTACAGCAACTGCTGCTTCCCATTAGCGAGGAACAGAAGAAAACAAATGAGCAATTGTCGGCGTTCAGGGAGGAATTGACGGCTGCGATGGAAAAAGGGGTAGGCGAAATTAAGGATTCGGTGCAATCGCTACAAATGGCGCAGAAAACGTTAAGCAGTGCTGTTGACCGTACTAAGGAGCAGGTATTGGATATACAAAGGCGCACGTCGGAAATAGGCCAGGAGACAGAAGGACGGAGTAACTTGCTGGAAGCGAGTGTCGTGGAGATTGAGAGGAGCCACAGTGCGGATTTGACCCAACTTGGAGAAGAGGTGATTCAGATTCGCGTTGCAAAGATGAAAGTAGAGCGCTACGGTCTCGGCGAAACGCATGAGAGCTCTTCGATTAAACAGACAAATAAACAGCGGGACATCCCTGTGTCGGCGTGTTCGGAATCGGTAAGAACGGCCAGACAGACCAAACCATCGAAAATGCCAACTGTCGGACACGAAAGACGAGATCTGCGATATTTGTGCATATTTGGACAGGCGGGAACAAATGCCGAACATCTGTTCCAGGCCGAAGGCCTCAAGAGAGTGCCAAGCGGCGAGCGATGTTTTCCGAACGCATGCTACCCTCTGAGCAGGACGCTTTTTTGTGACTGTGTGAGCGAAACGCAGCTGGGGTGCGATTATGAGTCGTATGTGGGAGGTTTCGAAGAGAGAGATTGTTGCGGAGAACTGAGAGGCGAAATTAGTGCTAAATTCATGCACAGTCAATCAGTGTACTTTGCTGAGAGGGAAGAATTAGCTGAGAATTTCCGAAGCACAAACGCCAGCGATAAGTATGAGTTATGGATGTGCGTGGTACACGGAAGGCTCAAAACGGGAGCTAACTAGGCTTAGCCCCTACCCGAAAAAAAAAAAGGAGACTTGGTTTGGACCGCAGACATACCCAAGGATATGAAGTAGAGAATAATTATGGTAATAAATAAGTATAATGTTAGTGTCATATAGTGGATAGTTCGCAGAAGTGCGTAAAGTAAATTCTGGTAGCATCTGAGAGTTGCGAGAGGAGGGAATTTTGGTTGTAGTTGAAGATTACCTTGGCCATAAAAACAGTTGAATTGATTTGGTACATGGGATGGAATTGAAGAACAGTCACTGCGTGTGGAGAATGCTAAGATGCGATGATTGATGTCAGGTGAGAAGGAAATAGTTTTTAACGATTGTGGGAATGAATGTGAGATGGTACGTCATTTTTCTTTGCTAAACTTCTCTGGCTGCTCTTGTGAGGAAGTTGCTGAATACTTGGTGGACCTAATTTTCCAGACATTTGAAAGTGGTTGGTGGAAGTTTTGATGATGGTCAAGTTTAAAAAATTAAATAAAGGAAGGTATTTTTGAGAGTCAGTTGTAGCCAGAGCGGCACTGATGTATGGAGAGCACTTAGACTGGAGTAAAGGAGTCAGTGGATCAGTCCCAATTTGAATTTGCATTTTTCTCGTGCGAAGGACAAGATTTTAAGGTGAAGAGACAACGGACGTGCATGGATTGGAAGGTTTCAGACGTTCCTTTTGGCAACGGATAGAAGGCCAAGGACGCATAAGCAGTCCGGTTGTCGTTTAATTAATGTGGTGGTAGTAGGTCGTGGACGTTTCATATGAGGGACAAGGTAATTATCCCCTGGGGCTCCGTTGATTTGTGCTTGAGGTGTTGGAAGTGTGACGAGTCTGGTATAACGATGTTTTGTACACTCTGGATTTTTTTCATAATAGTGGGAAGCGGGAATAATGTGGTTCCACCAAGTCAAACCAGAATCATGTTTCTCAAGCGGGTATCTCGTTCCCTGACATCACTCCTTTGTTTTGAGAGTCGTCTGTTAGCATAGTAATTGTTCCGTTCGGAGGAGATAATTCATGACAGGTGAGAGTATAGGGAAATGCAAATCCCAGATAGAGATTGTCGTTGAATACTGCACATTAGTGAAGATATTCTTACTTGTGTCCCAGCGGAGTTACTTCTTCAGCATTTGAGATTTTTTAGAGAAAATTGAGGTTTTGCAAGGTAGGGAATGAAGTTCGGTTTTTAAGTGGAGGTATTTCTTTCGGCGCCAGACATGACGCGAGATTTAATTTAGATGAGGATGCCTGCGAGTTATACATTGTTAAAGTTTTCCCGGGCGATTTCTCCAAGAATAGTTTTTTTCTCTCGGTGTTAGATATGGCGCAAGGTATTTGATACGGCGACGAACTTCTTATGGTTATGTACGCATTATTCAGTGCGAAAGCGAATTTTAAAGTGTCTTTTTACGATAGGTTAATGAGGCTGTAGATTGGGTAGAATACTAGTAGTTTACTTTCTGAGAGTAAGGGATATGGAGTAGGTTTGTGGTCGCAAGGTGGAAAGGCTACCTTAGTGAAGGTGGACAACGTGGAGGTAGTGGTACACCAAGTTCTCTAAAGTGTCTGTTATGACTTTGGTCATGTGGTCGATATGAGGAATAGGTCGGTGAACCATGGCTTTCGAATTGGGAGCCGAAGCATAAGAGTGTGGGTTGTTTTGAAACTGGGAGTGTCAGCTGAGGCAGAGGGTGTCCTTGACTTCACCGGGGTGCAGGGACCTGGGCTCCATCTGTTTGTGGGCAGGCGCCTTACCATCTGCGTGAAGGTGGCTGTTTGTTATGAAGTCGGTTCTGCTCTACAGGGAAGCGTTGCGACTGTAAATTCTGTTAGCTGCAAGGAGTGTATGCGCATGAAGAGAATATGCCGTCACCTCGTGTAAGCTTAGTTATTGTCAGATAAAGTTTGAAGATTTTAAAGTTTTTATGGATATTTAAAGCTGTACTTAGAGTTATAAGGAGTCTATAAGGAAAATAGTGGGTTGGTTAAGGGTTCTTAATCATTACTGCGTGGCCCTGATTCATTGCTCACTTGTTTTCGGACACAATTGTTTTCTCTGTTTGGTTATATGGGCATTGTGGACGATAAAGCCTTTATGTGATGGCTTTGTGATTTTTTTTAATATTAATTCTTCTGCATTTTTGCACTCTCATTTGTAATTTTGTTAACAGAGAGTACAGGAAGGATGATTTGTGAGGCCACAATCTGGTAAAATTATTTTTTTTAGCCACTGTGTGCTGGTATTTTATATGTATTGTATTGTTAATGTAATATCTGTAACCATCAGAAAGGCTGGACAACGGCACAACGATGTATTTTCTGATACCATAGTTACTTAGGATTAAGTATTTTTCTGAACACTGTGTGTTATTGTTTAGATGTTGTGTACTGTTTAAGTTGTATCTGTAGCCATAAGATAGGCTGGACCCAACTGGTATCATTTACGCCATGCCCATTGTAATGAATGTCACAGAGAGAGTTTCATGCTCGTAGCGGAGCGCAGTGCACGATCGAGCAGTCACTGTAGTGGTTGTTGACCAAGGAGACAATATGCATGACTTTTCAGCAGAGGGAAGTGTCGAAATGGGTGGTTTTATCAAGGGCAAACGATAGGTTGAAGAGACAGTTCTGGCTAAAGAGCGTGAGGATGAAATGTTTCGGGACAAAGTGAGAGGACATGTCATATGGACCGAATGAAAAATTTGAACTTTAAATAGGAAATTTCAAATTTTTGTGGAGGTGGCAGTTGAAGTTGTAATGTCCTACAGAGCAAGTCGGCCCGCTGGCGCGGAGGTGTGCTGCCCGACACTGTGTGTATCTGAGGGCCAGACGATGATAGAAGGCAGACGCCTGTCCCCAGAGACATGTTTGGTTTGGCGAAGGGGCGCGGGACACAGACCGCCCTCTCTTCTCGCGATATTTTTGTTTTTTCTGGAGGGCTTGCCGTATGTGGTGCAGTGTGTGGGACAGCCAGAGGATGGAGGGGATGGCATCTACTCCTCCGAGGTGTTTCTTTTGCTATGTTCTATGTCGTCGGGAGAGGAGAACGTTGCTGGACGCCAGAGAGCAAGGTTGTGGACAGTGGCTGCTGCTACAAGTGAGACGGAGGTAGCTGTGTGTATCAGCCGGTCGCGCTGGTCACACCCTGGCCCGACGCCGCCGCCGCCTACCAGTGTCCTGCCGGGTAATGTGTACCGCCTGCTGATATTGAGACATTCTGCAACATCTCAAAACCCTGGAAACTGCCCTGAGTGACTCATGCCAGAATTAAAGAGCTATTAGCCTGGGTGCCTATCATATATTTGCCATACATTTGTGATCTTGAAATGACAACAATTTTGTCTTAATGAATAAATTCATTTTCTTTTAATGTGAACCCATTTCTTTTGTGTGATCCCCTGAGAATTGTCATGTGAAGAGCCCATTATAAATATTATTGAATTAAAATAAATTAACTTTGCTACTTTTGCAAGCTGGCACCATACAAGGTGTTTTCAAGTCAAAACTAATACCCCGGCCAACGAGATATTATAAGCTATTGATATGAGCAATTACATTGCAGTGGTCTTTATTTTCCCAAATCACTCCAGGCGAATTCCAGGATGCTTCCTTCAAAAATGCCATGGCCGAATTCCTTCCCGTTCCTTGACCCCAGTCCCATTCCGCCTCTAATGACCTTAGCCGTCGACGAGGCGTAAAGCAATAAGAAAAAAAATGAGGAACACTTTTTTTTAACAACAACCGACTAATCTTTCTCTCTCTCTCTCTCTCTTTTTTTTTTTTTTTTTTTTAAAATAGGACTAGATGTTCAATTAATCGCCCAACTTTCCTTCCCTGATTTGCTCCCTCGCAACTTATTTCCGTCCACTAAACTGAAATTTTCATTTAAAGAGTATCTGTTATAAGATGCTCTCACCATACCACAAGAAGTGATGTAGAGAGGTTCTGAGTTGTTACTTTAGAAGGCCTTGATGAGAGCAATATCATACATGATATGAAGTCTTCACGGGTTCTCCACCTTATAGTGTTGAAGAAAGATAGCAACGAGGTTTCGGCGGCTAGCTCTACCTCCATCTTCAGGTCTGACTTTATGCAGGGAGCATTATAGCTGCACTGTAGATGGAAACGAAGAAATGACAAAGACCACAGGCTGGCATTCGATTTGAGGCACAAGGGGTTGCGAAAATTTGTGGGAAAGGATTAAGCAACGGAACAGATTACCTTAGGAAGTGGCGAACGTTTGATCCACAGCAATAAAAGAATTTTAGATAAATTTTCATAAAACGCGGAAACAGATAAGGTATGTTGCCACCGATTGCAATTACGTTAAATTATTCTAACTGGTTCCAGGTTAGTAGCAGCTGTGGAGGAACCTTTCGGTGTAGTCGGAGCAGCCCTGGAGCTGGTATCTGGATACTGCGCGTTGTAGTCTCGGCCGGTTAATTCACTTAGCGTTTTAGCCTAATTGATCGGGAATGAGTGCCCTGGGAACACTCCCCCACACTCTCTTCTTCGCAAGATGCCTGAGCCACCAGCAAGAAGCAGTGTTCCATCATCTGTGACCATGGGCGTTGATAAAATATCACACTACCACGAACTGAAGGAAAATTAGTCTCAGATTACTGTATGGTTGAAAAAAAAAACTAGGCTAATCTTTTTGATGTGAAACATCCATTCGCGCGCCTTGAGGGTAAGACCGACTCTTATGCCGTGGCGGCAAACGGCTGGCGGCGGGATTCACACTGTGTGGTTTTTGCCGCAGCGGAAAATTAACCGCAGCCGCCTACACTATTTGAGGTTGTTTACACATTCAGCGGTAAAACTTCCGCTGCTATGAACAGCTGGCGAAAGGTGACGTGTTCGGGCGTCAGTACCTTGCTTTTGCTAACTCGATTTTCATTTTTGAAATTAGAAGTTGTGACATACGGTAATTTTATGGTGCACCATTTTATTATATAAATTATATATAAAAATCAATGTTTGTGGGTTTGTTCGTCTTCTATGCATTCCTATACCATTTATCAGATTGCAATGAAACTTTGGAAAGTTTTCGAGTGTGCGTCTGTGAAGGTTCCTGTGAAAAAAAAATCCAAAAGTCACCCCCTATTCCCCATAACACCCCATAATTTAGGAAAAACCACATTTTTTATCCAATTTAGATAGGAATTTGTACACTTATAATTTAAAACAAACATAAAAATACTGCCTACATATGGTTTCCGAATATTAATCCCCTCGCCCCCTTTCCACCCCCATAATTTAGGCAATACCACATTTTTTATCCGATTTAGATAGGAATTTGTACACTTATACTTTAAAACAAACAGAAAAATACTGCCTACGTATGGTTTCCGAATATTCATCCCCTCTCCCCCTTTCCAACCCCATTACGTTTTCACCCCATAATTCAGGCAAACCACATTTTTTTATCCGATTTAGATAAGAATTTGTACACTTATACTTTAAAAAAGAGAGAGAAATACTGTACACATTAATTTAAAAAAAAACCAATCCCTCTCCTCTCTTTCCACCACCTTAATTACCCCCTCTTCCCCATAACAAACCCGCAAACCGTTCGTCCGTTTACGGTGAAGTTTTGGTGAGTTGTCGACGGGATGACGGAGAAGGTTCCTGTCAAAAAAAATTAAAAAACCCACCCCTCCTCCCCATAATTTAGACAAAATCACATATTTCATCAGATTTCAATGGGAATTTGCACACTTATACTTTGAAACAAACAGAAAAATACTGCCTGCATATGTTTTCCAAAGCGCATCCCCTCTCACCCTTTCCAACTGAAAATGAATGAAACAGCAGTTTAAAATTTATATGTAAATATTTTTTCATTTAATCTATGTGCCTACTCAAGTCCAGCAATAGTGAAGCATTGCCGGGTCAGCTAGTAAATTAATAAATTATTATTTTCTATAATTGAAATAATTATAGTAAAGAAATAATTAATGATTTGTGTACATTTTTTTGTAAAATTTATAGTAACTAGTATTTCCACAGACGATATATACATTGTATGTCGTTGGAATAATATAAATGTCCTAGTTTTTTTTTTTTATTAGTATTAGTATCTTTGATTGTTTGGTTGTTAAAAAAAGAGAGAAAAGAAAAGAAAAAAGATAGTTAACTAAAACTTAATGTATGAAATTGTAATCATTATAATTAGATATGATTAAAGAGAATTGCTACAAGGTATAACCACGTGGTGTATTAATTTAAAAGTAACAAGGAGGTGACAAAGTTAATTTGGTTTATTTGGTGTTTATTACTTCGTTGTTAGGTTTTAAAATTGTTATTTTGACGGTTCCTTCGCCGTAGAAATAGGAAAAGAAAAAAATCGTCTTATCAAATCAACCAAATATTTGAGGAACGACGACACCAAGTTTTCAATGTTTTTGGTATGTTTATTTTGACGAACTGCTTGGGGAACTAAAGTACAGCTTTCAAAGGAGAAACACCAATTAGACGAATTGTATTCAACGAATGGAAATTCTGACAGTCACGTAGAAGTAAGCAGTTTTCTCATGGTCTTACTGTAGATAAACATTTAATTTTATATAATTCCAATCGGCTATTTTTATTTTGTGTTAATTCGGGCGGAAACTCCTTGAGGTAAATACGAATAGATGTACAGATAAGTTTGAAAAAACCGAGCGTGGTGGTGTAACGGCTAGCATTCTGGCCTCGCATTCGGGAGGACGGCGGTTCGAATCCCAGTCCGGGCATCCAGATTTGGGTTTTCCATGGTTTCCCAAATCATTCCAGGCAAATGCCTGGATGCTTCCTTAAAAAGGCCATGGCCGAATTCCTTCCCACTCCTTGCCCCCATCCTTTCCTGTCTCTAAAGACCTCGCTGTTGAGAGACATAAAGCAGTTAAAAAAAAAAAGTTTGAAAAATACACTATGCCATATAATGGCAAAAAATAAACATGTACTTCACAGTGTAATCAACACTTCACTGTTGAGTAAACTTTATATTGCTTTATCCTTCCTCACAAGCACAAGCGATTACTTAAACTATTGTTGTTAGATTGTAATATGTTGATTTTTTTTTTTCCGAATCATCCATGTACGTCAGATCAATCACTTCTTGGATGCTTGCGTTTTCTTCTTCTCCCAGTATTTCTTCATTCTATCTGATCTCTTCCTACTTTCCTCTTCTGATATTTGAATCAGTTTTCTGGTGTTTATCGCAACTTGGAACCTCTTACTTTTGTCTTTGGTCACGGTCTTGGCTGTACCATTCTTTAACATCACTTCGGTAATCTGGAGTTCTCTCAGATCCTTTTCCACTTCCTTAAACCAGTTGGGCTTAGTCTTTTTTTTATAAAAGAAGTCAAAGATTTTGTTTGTTTGTCTGTTAGGATTCATTCGGAATATGTGTCCATAGAAATCAATCCTTTTTTTTTCTCATGGTTTCCGAGAGTCTCTCGGACTTTGCGTAGAGGGCCTGTTTTAATAATTATCACTTTACAAATAAAAATCGAAAGTAATCGGTGAAGATGCCGAATTTTCTGAACAGCATGTATTCGTCACTTTTTTAAGTCTCATAATGTCGAACAGCAGAATTTCGGTCTAATGTTGTTTAATGTTGGAAGTATTCCTTGCCAAATGTCTAAGATATAAGGCCACAGTTATACAGTATTAAACCTCAAATTGTTTCTATAAAATGTGACTCAACATTTTTCAGGTCCTAGTTGAAGCTGTAAAAAATTATGTAAATATGTGATCAAAAGTTTACTATCCAAAGGCATTTTTTCCTCATATTCCACTTCTTCAAAATTATTTCTAATTTCAAGGCTCACTTTTTTCAAGCGTTTGTGGTAGCGTCCCGAATCTAATGTTATGTAGCATAAAAATCTCGCTTCTACTAACGATACGAGGCGATCATTATCTATCACCACTTAAATCATATTGCGATTTTTAAATTCAAATTTTTTTTCAACTTAACACACACGCAAGCGGTTAATAATCCGCCGTGTGTGTAGGCGCCTATGGAGTGCGGCGGCTACACTGCCGTCGAATATAGTGGCAGTGGGCGGCAGCATACCTGCCGCCGGCGGCAGCTCTGCCGCGGGTTTCCCCCCTACCGCCCAGTGTGTAAGCTCCCATCTAATCCCTGGCGCCACTATTAGAACAACGGCGACGTCAAATTCTCCGCCGCGGCAGAAACCGCCCACTGTATATCCGGCCTATGCCACTCCGCCTCTCTCCACTCCATTTCAATAGAACGCTGTCTGAAGCGCTTAAAGATTTTAAATCAGTGACAGTATTATTGTGTTTACATATGAGTGGCAGTGACGATCAAGCGACCAAGAAGAAACAAAAAATCAAACTGCAGGCAGCAGTTTAATGTCTAATACTCATCCACAGCGTTTGCTTTATGAAACACAATCTACCGATTCAAACCAAAGATTAATAAATCATCTAATAATACGTTATTACCATTCTGTTTTCTTTGTTCATTTGAGGTTAAAAATGTGTATAATGATGCCAACAAGCGTTTTTTTTCCTGCGCGTGCATATAAAAAAACGCGGGATATGTACCTTGACGAGGATTAACTCCGCTCTGGGCGGTATGGTTGTTCAGTGGTTAAGGTGTCTGACTGGAGATCGAACGGTCCGCGGTTCGATTCCCTGTCTCGACGGGTATTTTCGTTTGTCCTTAACCCGACCTCCACCACTGGCACAACTTGCTGTGTAATGTGAAGTACGCCACAACGCGTCCATGGTTCGGATTCCGCGTTAAACTGTAGGTCCCCTGTAAGCGGTAGGATTGCCAGGTTAGGTTAAGGCGGCTAAGACAGGGGTGGAATTCGCAGCCAAAAGAAAATATCCATTAAATTTGGATGGGATTAGAAAATTGCGGCATGCTAACAGACCTGCAATCCTTTTAACCCCTTACTGCATACTGGGTCATATATGGCACATACCATTTTCTTGTTTGTGGAACTCATATTTGAGCAAATACTTTGAAACTGCATGTTGGGACAGATATAGCACACAATGAAGAAGAGCGGTGCAAATATTAAATGCGATCTGTTGAGAGAATAAGGAAATATGAAGTATGAATTTTTGCTTTGCGCTGTGAGCAGTTTACATCCAAGTTCGGTCATACAAGCAGTTGTATTTGATACAGTAAACATTTGATTTCAATGTTTATACAATTTCTAGGACGAAAAGGACATCTATGGACAATTATAAAGAGGTAAGTTTATATATTTGTCCATTAGAATATATATAATATTGAAAAAAGGGTTTGTGACAGATATGGCACAATATGCAGTCTAGCCTGTGTGAAAAAGATGGCCCCCATGGAGAAGAAGAAATACCGACGACAGTGCTCCTATTTTATTTCAAGTCCTCTGGCAAAAAAAGAAACCTTATCCAAGAAACTGGGTAGGACAAGAAAATGAAATAAAAAAAAAAAAAAAAAAAAAAAAACAGCTGGACAGTAAGAAGAAGAGAGAGCCTGCGGCAGATCTTCCGCAGTATCAGGATGGGATAGATCACATGTCCGTCTGGTTGGGAAACTGTAATTGTTGCAATTATCCAGACTGCAAAGGAAAATCCTATACAGCATGTCTGAAGTGCAGGGCAACATTGTGCTTGGGCAAGGAGAGAAACTGCTTTATCAAGTTTCATAACAAATAGACGGGGTGTAAGGGTTTGGGAGAGACTATACTACGAGGTTTGTTAGAAAAGTAATGAGATTGGCAACACTGCGGGAGATCTGGCATTGTTGTGTCTACTGGCTGATGCTAAATCTGATTGTTGATCCCTTCCACTTCCTCAGTCTGAGTTACAACTCCATACAGTTAACACATTAGTTTTGACAGCACCATTAATAAAGTTGTGTTTTCATTGTGCATCACAGAAATGGAGCATCGGAATTTAGAGCAACGTTGTGCGATAAAGTTTTGTGTTAAACTTGGTGAATCCGCGAGTGTGACTTTTGTAAAGTTGAAACAGGCCTATGGGGAACAGTGCTTATCGAGAGCACAAGTTTTCCGCTGGCACAAATCATTTTTGGAAGGCCGAGAACACGTTGAAGATGAACCTCGCTCAGGGAGACCTTCAACTTCAAAAACTGACGAAAACATTAATCGTGTGAGGGCTCTTGTGAGATCAGACCGTCGTTTAACAATAAGGATGATCAGTGTCCTTGAAAAGTTGAGGAAAAGAGTGATCTGTGTGAGACCAGAAATTGCAGACAAGTGGATGCTTCATCATGACAATGCTCCGTGTCACACGGCCATTTTCATCCGTGAATTTTTGACCTCGAAATGCATTACTGTTGTTCCTCAACCCCCCTATTCACCTGATTTAAGTCCTTGTGACTTTTTCCTCTTCCCGAAATTGAAACATGTCCTAAAAGGACGTCATTTTGGAACTCTAGAGAACATTCAAAAGACTGTGACCGACCAGTTAAAAGCCATACCAATTGAAGACTTCCAGCGCTGCTACCAAGAGTGGGAATCACGACTCCGCCGATGTATAGCTGCCCAAGGGAACTACTTTGAAGGGGATAACATTGTTGTTTGAAAATAATAAAAACTTTGGTTAGTATGAAATCAGTCTCATTACTTTTCTAACACACCTCGTAGTCTTTTCCAACCAAATGTCAACCTCTCCTTCACGTGGTGCACCCTGTTTGCACGGACGAGGCTCTGGCGACTGAAAGATTCCCGGTATAAGGAGTCACCCACTGCTTGCCAACGTCCTCCGAAAGGAGGGCGGAAGAGCGGGGAGCGGTTCAGGGCACCCTCTTGCCCTTGGGGTTGGAAACGGCCCCTAAAGGCGGATGAATCAGAAATGATCAACGGCATGGGGATGCAGAAGGCAACGGGAAACTACTGCATTAAAGACCCAAAGGGTATCCCGAGGACATGTAATCCTCTCAAATTACATATATCATGATGGCTTCTTCCTGGGTAAAATATTCCGGAGGTAAAATAGTCCCCCAATCGGATCTCCGGGTGGGGACTGCTCAGGGAGGAGTCATCAGAATGGATAGAAACATTCTACGAGTCGGAGCGTGGAATGTTAGAAGTCTGAATAGGGCAGGTAGGTTAGAAAACTTAAAAAGGGAAATGGAACAACTTAAGTTAGATGTTGTTGGGATTAGTGAGATTAAATGGAAGGACGCAAAGGATTTCTGGTCTGGGGAACACAGGATAATTAGCACACAAGCTGTCAATGGAGTCACTGGTGTAGGATTTGTAATGAACAAGAAAGTAGGGAAACGGGTGAGTTATTATGAACAGTTTAGTGACAGTATTATTTTGATGAGGTTAGAAACTAAGCCCGTCCCAACCACATTAGTACAAGTATATATGCCAACGTCACAGGAAGATGACGAAGAAATAGAAAAAATATACGCTGAAATTGAAGAATTAATCCAATATGTGAAAGGGGAGGAAAATCTAATAATCATGGGTGATTGGAATGCAATAGTGGGAGAAGGAAAAGAGGGGAATACTGTAGGAAGTTTTGGTCTAGGAGAAAGAAATGAGCGAGGAAGCAGGTTGCTAGAATTTTGTGAAAGATATAAGCTAGTAGTGGCGAACACGCTGTTTAAGAACCATGCAAGAAGAATATACACCTGGAAACGTCCTGGGGATACAGGCAGATATTAGCTAGATTGTATCATGGTCAAACAGAGATTCAGGAATCAAGTTCTAGACTGTAAAGCGTACCCAGGAGCAGACATAGACTCGGACCATAATTTGATAGTAATGAAGTGCAGGCTGAAATTCAAGCGAATAAGGAAGCAGTATAAGCAGAACAGACTGGAAGTGAATAAACTGAAACAATCTAGCACAAGAGAAAAATTTGCAGAAATGGTAGACTTAGGTCTAAGATTTAACTGTGAAAGGAGTTCAACCGAGGACGAATGGAATGCATTAAAGACCGAAATAATGAAAGCTGGAAAGGAAACCTTAGGCTTTAGGGAACAAGCTGCCCGAAAACCTTGGATCACAGAAGAAATTTTGCAGCTGATTGATCAGAGGAGAAGGTACAGTACAAAAATGCTCAGGATGAAGCAGGAAAAGAGCAGTACAGGCAATTTAGAAATCAAATAAATAGGAAATGCAAATAGCAAAAGAAAAATGGCTACAAGAAAAGTGTGAAGAAGTAGAAAAGCAAATGGTTGCAGGAAAAGTAGATGTTGCATATAGAAAGATCAAACAGAATTTTGGAGAAATGAAGAAAAGAGGTATGAACATTAAAGCTGCCGATGGGAAACCTCTTTTAAGGTCAGAAGATAGAGCTAACAGATGGAAGGAATACATTGAGAAACTGTATATTGGGGATGACTTGAAGAATAGTGTATTGGAAAAGGAAGGCGATGTCGACATGGATGACTTAGGAGATCCTGTTTTGAGGACAGAATTTAATAAAGCTCTGAATGACTTGAAAGCAAATAAGGCAGTTGGAATTGATGAGATCCCTGCAGAACTTTCTTAAATCTCTAGGAGAGGAAGGAATCGGAAGATTATTCAAGCTGATATCAAAAAGTTATGAAACATGAGAAATTCCAACTGATTTTAATAAAAATATCATCTTCACACTTCCAAAGAAAGCACAAGCTGACAAATGTGAGAATTATCGCACAATTAGTCTAACATCACATGCTTCAAAATTACTGACCAGAATAATATACAGAAGGATGGAAAGGGTAGTAGAAGAGATAGTAGGTGAAGATCAGTTTGGGTTAGGAAAATCGCGGTACAAGGGAAGCAATTCTGTCTTTAAGATTAATACTTGAAGGGCGGATCAAGAAAAACAAAGATACTTTTATGGCATTTGTTGATTTAGAAAAAGCTTTTGATAATGTTAGGTGCGACAAGATGTTCAAAATTTTTAAGAAGTCAGGTCTAAAGTATCGAGATAGAAGAATACTCTATAAACTATATAAGAATCAAGTGGCGGTAATAAAAGTAGAGAATCACGAGAGACATGCATCAGTTAAAAAGGGTGTGAGACAAGGTTGTAGTCTATTCCCGTTAATATTCAACTTGTATGTAGAAGAAGCAATGAAGAAAGTCAAAGAAAAATTTCCATGTGGCATAAGTTTTCTGGGAGAAAAAATCAGTATGCTACGATTTGCTGATGACATTGTCTTGTTAGCAGAAAGGGCTGAGGATATTGAGAAGTTATTGAATGGCATGAATAAAATACTGAAGGAAGATTTTGGACTGAATATAAATCAAGTAAACAAAAGTGATGAAATGTAGCAGAAATGATAGCAATAGTAGATTAAATATAAAAATAGGATCTGATGCAATAGGAGAAGTGAGTGAGTTCTGTTACTTGGGAAGCAAAATTACAACCGATGGCCGAAGTAGGAATGATGTTAAAGCAGAATAGCACTAGCAAAAAGAGCCTTCATGAAAAAGAGAAACCTTTTAGTTTCAAATATTGATCTAGGAATTAGAAAGAACTTTTAAAAGTCTATGTGTGGAGCACAGCACTTTACGGTAGGGAAACATGGACTTTAGGAATACGGAAAGAAAGAAACTTGAAGCATTTGAAATGTGGTGCTACAGAAGAATGCTGAAAATTAGGTGGACAGACAAAGTAAGAAATGAACGAGTTTTGGAAATGATCGGTGAGAAAAGAAATTTATGGAAGAAGCTTACAGGAAGTTAGACAGGCTGGTAGGTAATATTTTGAGACATGCTGGATTGGTTAATTTGTTAGTGGAGGGAACAGTTGAAGGTAAGAATTGTAGAGGTAGACAGAGATTAGAATATATGAAGCAGATAATTGAGGACGTGGGTTGTAAGGGATATGTAGAAATGAAGAGGTTAGCACAGGATAGGAAGGGATGGAGGATTGCATCAAACCAGTCTAAAGACTGACGACAGCAAAAAAAAAAAAAAAAAACAAATGCCTTATTTAAGTCATAAAATGCAGATATCTTGGCAAATTATTCGATAATTACCTCAGTTTTACACTATACATTGATTAGATGTCAGGTATACGTCTCTAATTCGAGTTTCTATTAGAGAGGTGTGGAACCGGGATTCAAACGTTGACCTGGCCCTTGATTAGGGTATTGGAACATTACGGAAATCGAATACAGGGCGACAGAAAGATTAAGATTTATTACCGCAGAAGATAATTAGTGAGTGATAATTATAAAACGAGATGACTTCGTCGTCGCTGGAACAGAATGCGATGAAGAGATTGTTGGGTGTATTAGTGATAATGCCTGGATGGAGAGTTAAGACTGGGAGAATTATGAGTAACCCGTGCAAAAGAAGACTATAACAATGAACTATCGCTTGTTTTCAGGCAAGGGATAGGAAAAGTTGCATTTGTAAGTAGGGGACTGAGGAACTGGAATAAAATATCTAAAACTCTGACAAATAGTTTCGTAAGCTCACTCCGACCACAGCCGGTGTGGTGGTCATGATTACTATTGGCTGGATAAAATTAAGAGGTCACGTTCTTGGCCTTCGTTGGCGGACTAAAAGTGGCCAGAGATGTTACTACGAAATAGAGGTTATGGTACTTATTTAATAACTAAGAAATTTTGAAGAAATACCGA
>JARYHS010011815.1:0-49344 GCA_031002005.1 Vandiemenella viatica
TCAATGAAGTTAATTGGTCCAATAAATTTTCAGAATTTTGAATAGTTCCGGTATAGATTCTATTTTTAAAAGCACTCTGCCTATCTTCAAGGATTAAGCGCGTTGCGTCTGGACACTCACCCTCGTTGCTGCACATGATATATTTGGCTGCTGCTGCCTGCTAGGACCTGCCACTCCTGAGCCCCGGCTGCTAGGGCCTGCCACTCCTGCGGCCTGCCTGCTAGGGCCTGCCACTCCTGAGCCCCGGCTGCTAGGGCCTGCCACTCCTGCGGCCTGCCTGCTAGGTCCGGGTGTTGGGATTCGTCTATCGGCTGAGTCCGGCATTTCCCAAGGTCTCCACATAGGCGGAGCAGGTCCGGACTCGACGACGGCATTCATGCCTGCGGGGCGGCTCTGCAACAATAGAAACCGATGAGAATAAACCTGACCTCTAATTACATGGAATGTATGAATAAATAACGAAGTGAAACGTACCATTCGGTTGTATGGGATGAGTCATCCTAGTTTCCTCATAGCGTGGAAAATCTATAAAAAGAAAGATAATTTAGGTCAAAACATTAAACACATTTTTGTTAAATTAATTTTTATGTCTATTGTACTCACTATTAATTAAGTCTTGTTCCCAGTCATAGACACTTGTGGTTGGTAAACCATCATACTGTGCCATATCTGTATAAAAAAAAGCATTGGTTAAAAAAAAAAACATGATGTAAAGAAAAAGGTAATTACAAAAATATAAAGTATAATGTACTCACAATCAGCTAATTCCTGTTCCAAGCCAGCACCTGATAAAGTCTCATGACTCGCTGGCTCTGCAAATTGCAAAACCCTGGGTGGATCAGAAGTACCTGAAACCGATGAGAATTAAGCTGGCATCCTAGCTACATGGAATGTAATACAAAATTAGCAAAGTGAGACTTACCATTTGGTTGCATGGAATGAATCCTCCTCCGTTTACTGGGCACGTTAATTTCATCACACTCCAGTAAATCTATGAAAAAAAAGACATTTGTTAAATGAATTTTTTTTAAGCATACTGTATTCAATATTAAGTTAAAACAGTACAAGGATTTTTGTTAAATGAAAAATTATACTCATGAAACGATAGAAAGCTATCAGAATAAAGCTGACATCTAATTACAAGGAATGCATGAAATAAATAACTTACCATTCATTTGCATGGGTACATCGTAAGTAGGGATACCCTCGAACTCTTGTTCTTCAGATGGCATATCTGTAAAAAAACAAAAAGTTAGGATAAAACGCAATGTTAATTAAATGAAATCTTTATCAACAGTATCAAATATTTAACAGTACATGGATTTATGTTAAATGAAAAATTATAAAGCTGACATCTAATTACAAGCAATAAATAACAAAGTGGGACTTACCATTCATTTGTATGGGTACATCGTAAGTACTAGTGGTAGGTATACCCTCAAACTCTATTCCGTCAGATGGCGTATCTGTAAAAACCAAAAGTTTAAATGGTAACATAGGATAAAACGCTATGTTAACTAAATGAAAAAAAAAAACTTACTGAGATATTTATCAAATAATTCCCAATTCCATTCGTTGGAACCGAAAACCAACAGACTTCCATCACTAGTGGCTCCTTCAGACAGTAAATCTAAAAAAAAGATACCCTAGTTTAAAAGACTACATAAATTTTGTTAAATAAATAATTAAAACTGGCAATGTATGAAAAACACATAATTACCTTGCAGATTCAAGTCATCGAGAGAAGGCAAATCTTCAATGCTTTGCGAAGACATTGTCTCTGTGTAAGTTCAGATACAACTGGCTTAGTTCCTGTTACGACGCTTCTTTTATACTGATGCACCCCAAGATAATGACTGTGAGCAGCGCCATCGTGGCTGCAGGGGCGGGGCGCGTGACCTACAAAGAGCCAGGTAGATAATTATAGGCCAGAGGCCGCACAGTCGGCCAGGTGCCTAATTATGGGGGAAGGGGCCTGCACACCTGCAGGGGGCGGGGCGGGTGACCTACAAAGATAATGACAGGCCGGTGGCGCCGGCGTGGCGCGAGACCTACAAAAGATAATGACGGTAAGCGGCGCCGGCAGCCAGGTAGATAATTATAGGCCGCACAGTCGACCAGGTGCCTAATTATAGGGGAAGCGGCCGCAGGGGGGCGGGGCGCGTGACCTACAAAGATAATGACGGTAAGCGGCGGCGGCAGCCAGGTAGATAATTACAGGGCGGCGGCGCCTAATTATAGGGGAAGCGGCCGCAGGGGGCGGGACGGGCGAGATAATTAGGGGGAGCAGAACGTACATATCCTTACTACTGTCAATCATCAGTAAATGTAGTTTTTACTATCAGACACTGATCGGTCCTGCATAGTACATCCCAGGTAGTTATTAACAGTTGTGAATGGAAATGTGCACTACTTGTGTTATATTCATGTATTTCCGCTACCAGCAAAGTTCGATCAGATGGAAACACTAGCATGGAATGCGAAACAAGAATTTGTTTCAGTGAAGGCAGCAGCCGCCGTCTAATCCCGGAAATAGAGTAAAGGATAATTACCCCAACGTTGTGTCGATAGCGTCATCACTGAGGGAGCAAACACACAATTTACGCGAGCAGGAAACGAAAGGGAGCCCCACACTACGAACGACGACATTTTAAACCATTCCTAGGTTAAGGCGAATGACGTTTAAGTCATAATAAAGTAGCAGCTGATGTTTTGAAAATTTGTGTCTAATCACCGTGATAAAAACTGATTGCATTTTCACGTCATATCTACGCTGAGAAGACGAAAGTGGTTTGTTACGTCACTGCGAAAGTGAAAACATGTTTTGGGAAACCATATTTCACTTTCCTGTAGTCTCCTTTTGGATCTATACTCTTCTTACAACAATTCCCTACGTGTCTGATGTCATCAATCTAATTATAATTTGTCCAACTATAAACAGACAGCTGCTTCGGTAGTCACACCACCATATGAAGGAAAGCTATTTCGCTCCAGACATTTGTTGGTGTTTAAAAACAGACGATAGTCTGCTTCATTTCTAAAGTTTTGAGTCCTTCAATGAAATTCCGGCCATTCGCATTGTGTGATTACAGGAAACCATACAAATCCGAAATCGGTACAGCTGGACTAATAATCGAAAGCGGTTCCTACCGAATACTAGGCCCGAACGTTAGGCGTTAACACACCGTGCTAAGTACCATTCTTAAAAAAGAACACTCACCGATTTGAATTCAACGTTAAACTACCAGAGGAAAGGAACTGGCCGTCCAAACTTGTCACATTGTTTTAGTACTCTTCTTTCAGGAGGATCCAATCAAACTAAGTTAAAATCATAGCACCCCGAGTGAAGAATGACGTCGACTTAATGTGGCCTTACATTATCCATCAGTTTCGTCCATCATGCCAACAAGCCTTCTGACGTTGTATGGGGAAAAGCACGCGGAACGACTTCAAACCATCACTCCAGTCGGTTGGTGTGTGGAGAAAGCGTAGGCCAAACACTTCTCATTCTGTCACCGACCACTGAGAAGATATCATCAGTCCTTGATTTGATTGAGCAACATTATATCATTTCTTTTCTGTTTTGAATTTGGTATAGAAATGTTTGTTTTGCTACTTGTGAAGTATAATTTTGAATGTAGGTATTGAAAATAATATTGTTTTAAATATTACTAAGTAAAATTAAGAACGCTATTATTTTTCTTATTTCCTTCTTTTTAGAAAAAAATAATCTCTCAACATGACTTTGTGTTGGATATTACTGAAACATATTAAGACTTACAACGCCTATGGCAGATCTCTAATCATCACTACCACGACGAAATGAACAGAAACCTGACAATAGATCAATTGTTAGTATTATTTAAAAATTAAGATATACACTGAATAACCAAAACATTGTGACCACCTACTTACTAGCATATTGGTCCAGCTTTCGAACACAATACAGCAGTGATTTGGCGTAGCATGGGTTCTACAAGTCCTTGGTAGGCTTCCAGAGGTATCTGACACCAGATTTCTACGCACAGGTCACGAAATTCCCTTAAGTTACGGGCCAGCGGTTTTTGGGCGCGACCCTGAGAACGAGCTTCTCGGAAACGGAGAGGCTGGTCGGCTGTTGGCTGCTGTAGTGAGCATCTGTGGAAAATGTTTGAAGTACGGCGAATCCACGAGTAGGCGTCAATGTGGTGGACAACCACTCCACATCACAGAACGTGCAGGTCAGAGGCTTAGCGGGATAGGGGGTGATCTACGGCAGAATTGCGATTATTGTGCCCTGAAATACTTCTGGAAGCACCAGAATTGTACTGCCACTGATCACCCCTATCCTGCTTTACAGAACAGGCAAGCCTCCGACCTCCACGTTCTGTGATGTAGTGTGGGTGTCTACCACATTGTCTCCTACTAGTGGTTTCACCATCCTTCGAATACTTTTCACAGATGCTCACTACAGTAGCAGGCGAACAGCCGACCAGTCTCTCTGTTTCCGAGATGCTCGTTCCCAGTTGCCGCGCCCACAAACTGCTGGCCCGTAGTTTAAAAGAATTTCGTGACCTGTGGGTATAATTATGGTAACAGGTACCTCTGGAAGTATACCAAGGACTTGTAGAATCCATGCTACTCCGAATCGCTGCTGTATTGCGTTCGATGGGTGGACCAATATGCTAGTAAGTAGGTGGTCATAATGTGTTGGCTATTCAGTGTAAATACAAACAGAGAAACAGTTTTGAAAAAATCAGTGCTTTGCTTTTTTTTAAAAAAAAAAAAAAAAAAAAAGGTAAGAATCTTTAGTAATTGCTTTGAAAATCCCCGGCATAATATGACCCAATGAATCGTCGGAAATGGCTACTGGGTGTTTCAGTTCTTCATGTGAGCATCCTGAAGCCAAAAAGCGAAGCGTAGCAGCTAACCTTTCATACGGTTTAATTCGGTGTCGCTATTTTATAATTGGAGTAATCATTTCTACAAGTGAAAATAACTTTCTTCATCCATGCGCAGATAATTTCGCCAATTTGTTGGCTCCAATGAAGTTCTTTCACCCTATTAACATGAGAGAACCGCTTCCTCTTCAATAATCAATCTTCTGATGATTAGGTCATCTTTTTTCGTTATCTTTACAATTACTCAGCAATTCTGTATGATCCATATTCATGAAGGCTGGAAACTACACTAGCGCGAACATGGATGTCTGGAGTGTTGGAAATGTGGTGTATGTGCTACGCTTTTGGACGTGATCCGAATGGATGTCATCCAAAAGGAGCGATCAAAATTAGCGCGACATCGACAAGGCGTAAAAGCCATAAGCAAAAAAAGTCTGATGTCAGCGCTCTTCGCAACATGATACACAGACGGAAAAAAAAATCCCAACACCAAGAAAAAAATTATTGTAGAGTAATGAAATTTGGACAATGCATTTGTCAAGTTAACATGTTTAATTGATTAAATTTTCAAGATCACAGGTTAATTTAAGCTCAAGAAAATGCATTTCAAATGTGAAATACTGTTAAATTAATAGCCGGTGTAACCTCCAGAATTTTGAATGCAAGCCTGCAAACGTGAATGCATTGTGTCATACAGGTTTCGAATGTCACTTTGTGGTATGGAGTCCCATGCTTGTTGTACTTGTGCTGTCAATACTGGGACGGTCAGTGCTGGCTGTGGATGATGCTGGAGTTGTCGTCCAATGATATCCCATACGTGTTCAATTGGAGACAGATCTGGTGATCTCGCAGGCCAAGGTAACATGTCGACACTCTGTAGAGCACGTTGCGAGACAACAGCGGTATGAGGGCGAGCGTTATCCTGTTGAAAAACTCCCCCTTGAATGCTGTTCATGAATGGCAGCACTACAGGTTGAATTACCAGACTGACGTACAAATTTGCAGTCAGTGTGTTTGGTATAACCACAAGAGTGCTCCTGCTGTCATAGGAAATTGCTCCCCAGACCATGACTCCAGGTGTAGGTCCAGTGTGTCTAGGCCGCAGACAGTTTGGTTGCAGGCGTTCCCCTGGCCTCCTTCTGACCAACACTCGGCCATCACTGGCACCAAGGCAGAACCTGCTTTCATCAGAAAACACAACAGATCTCCACTCCGTCCTCCAATGAGCTCTGGCTTGACACCACTGGAGTCGCAAACGGCGATGGCTTGTAGTCAGTGGAATGCACGCTACAGGGCTGGAGTCATGGTCTGGGGAGCAATTTCCTATGACAGCAGGAGCACTCTTGTGGTTATACCAAACACACTGACTGCAAATTTGTACGTCAGTCTGGTAATTCAACCTGTAGTGCTGCCATTCATGAACAGCATTCAAGGGGGAGTTTTTCAACAGGATAACGCTCGCCCTCATACCGCTGTTGTCTCGCAACGTGCTCTACAGAGTGTCGACATGTTACCTTGGCCTGCGAGATCACCAGATCTGTCTCCAATTGAACACGTATGGGATATCATTGGACGACAACTCCAGCATCATCCACAGCCAGCACTGACCGTCCCAGTATTGACAGCACAAGTACAACAAGCATGGAACTCCATACCACAAAGTGACATTCGAAACCTGTATGACACAATGCATTCACGTTTGCAGGCTTGCATTCAAAATTCTGGAGGTTACACCGGCTATTAATTTAACAGTATTTCACATTTGAAATGCATTTTCTTGAGCTTAAATTAACCTGTGATCTTGAAAATTTAATCAATTAAACATGTTAACTTGACAAATGCATTGTCCAAATTTCATTACTCTACAATAATTTTTTCTTGGTGTTGGGATTTTTTTTTCCGTCTGTGTATAAACTACCAGCTGTTTTTATCCGTCGCCTACTTCCTTACCTCTTTCGTCGATACTGGATCCTCGAGAAGAGTTCTTCACCACGATCACTACTCTGACTAATGGATTCGCAGCTATTAGTATAATCTTTGTCTTTTAGAGTCGTTGTGAGCAGCCGGAAATCGTCGTCATTTTATCTTCTGGAGTAAGCTGCCGTAGCAGGACCCACAAAGATCACGACCCGAGAACGATGGCAGCGCCTTTGGCGGAGGCGGCGTGGGGAGAGGCAGGCGTGAAATCGCGCGGATCTGCTGATGACGCTGCGCTGCAATTCGCAGACAATAATGCATCGGGGCGCGGGCGCAAACAGCGAATTAGCATCGCAGGTTGCCGTTGGAAATCGCCCCCGCAAACCCCCGCCCCCGGCAGTAATACGGAGCGCCGGCAAACTAAGTTTGCGATTGCTATTTGCACCCGCGCGCGCCCAGGACGCGGCAACAACGCCGCCCCGTAACTGCATTAGAATTTCTAATCAATAAGAGCCAACACACGGGACGCGCGCGCGACCAGAGCCCCGGGGCTAAACTATATTGTTAGCGAGTCGATATGCGATCGGCTGTGCAAACGGGAAATGTCCTCCCGGGGAAACAATGAGCTCCTCTGACCGCGCGCGGCCACCGTTTGCAGAAGAGGCTGGGCCGTCCACAAGGGGCAGGCACGACCACTGTGCAGGGAGCTGTTTGAAAACTGACACAGCGGCAATGAACTCTGTCAACAAAAACAAGGGGCACATCTTAGCGGAACTGAATGAAGATGCTGCTTCTAACCTGAACGGCTTTAGTTCCACTGCCAAGGAAAGATCGCAACTTGCTAGCGCCGATTTCAACACATCTTCGTATGATGTCAGAATGTAGATATATGTTACGCTCAAAGACAGAAAACGTTCATTGACTGATAAAAAAAAAAAAAAAGACCACAACACATTCTGGTTTCCTTAAGACGGCCACTCACGTTATTCGCGTCATGGCGCTTACAGAAACCAACAAGAAGGCAAGGCGTTGTGGCTAGCTCAAAAAGGCCACAACGCGAAATTCGCGTCTAGTCGAGGATTCTCCACACAAGACGACGAGCCTTGTAAGTTGTAACACGACGGGTAAGAAGAATCATATATATTAAATGCACCCAGCACCGATTCGTAGTGAATACGAATAGATACTGATAAGCCACAAACTGTTGTGGTCGTTTTCAAGAAACCAGAACGCGTTGTGGTACTTTTTTCGCTCAGTGAGTGTTTTTGGTCTTTGAGCGTAACGTAGCCACTATGTCATTTATGTAATTTGTAACTATTTATTGAAGCAGTCATGGTAATCTAGATTCTGCATTGTACAGACGACAAAAGACAAACACAACACTTAATTAAAACCACCCATGCCCGAAGCCGGAATCGAACCGGCGACCGCTGCAACGCCAAGGCTAGCACGCTATCCTCTACGTTGCAGGAGTCGGCAGAGTACCAGTCAAAACCCAAAAGGTTAGGATTAACTGTCAACAGTTATCGAGAAAACACGGGGAGAAGGTCATGGCGTCAGATGAATTTAGGAGAAAGAGGGAAGCAACAATAAATAATAATTTTTATATTATATATGAGTAAGATAAACGATCAAAAGTTATTAATGAAATCATGGTCAAAGGTCTTGACGTCATTTTAAGACAACGGGAGGATAGATAGATTAATTTAAAAAAAATAACTTTTACGATGTACAGTATATGTTGTCCAGTAAAGTATTTGATAACTCATGTAATTGCTGAATTATGAGTGACCCTTGATGAACCACAAAAGTTTAAATTCTTCCGAATGCCACTGTGTTCTAGTGCACAGCCGGTTTGATTACGAAATAACTGGTTCTTGGATTCGAATCTACTATTGTCTTTAAATACGTTTTCAATAAATCATTTTTGTTCGCGAACACATTTTCCGTACAGATACGTGGAATTCGATAAGTTATTACATTTCGAGAAGCACAGCTACATATCAATATCCTTTGCTTAATTCGAAACACGCAGGCCAAACTGATCAGGACAGGTAACTGTACACTTTCCACGGGTAATCCAGCTGCGTCTATGTATGTTGTGACTCATCATATCTAGACTTCCAAATATCTTTACACAAAATGTGTCACGTTGTTGAATGCTACGCATCTTCAATACCAAAATACACTGAAATCGGTGGGACGTAAGTTCTTATCCTACCCTTCTCAGTCTACCAGTAACCAAAATCTAACCAGTCACTGAGTGTATTAGAGTTTTTGTTTTTTTTGTTTTTTCGGTGTTTATACCTCGTCGACATCGAGGTCAGTAGAGGCAGAATAGAACTAGGGACAAGGGACGGGAAGAAATTCAGTCATAAAGGAACCATACACTACATGCTGTAGTATATCGGAAAATAATGGAAGATCGAAATAGGGCTGGCCGAACAAGGATCCGAACCCCCGTCCTCCTTATGCCAGGGTTCAGAGTTACGGTTCACCCATCGACTCTGGTCGAAAAATAAAAATAATAAGCAGGAGTAAAGGACTTTCAATCATTCAATTGTCACCTTTACTTCGCCCATTTTGTTAGAAGAAAGAATGACAAACGGACAAAGAAAGTGTTAGCGAGGGGTTCAATATATCCCCAAAGAGCAAAAGGAAGACCTCAGGATTCACGCGGGCACTCAAGTTGGCTGGTAGAGTATTGCTTAAGACTACTGTACCTGGAAAAGTAGTGAAGTCCTACCCGGGCTCATGACACAGAGCACACACATGACTGATTAGTAATAAGAGCTACATTTAGCATAATCCAAACTTTTAGCATAATTCACTATCAGAATTAATATAGTTGCTGTTCAACAGCAGAAATTGTGGGACTCAAAGAACAAGAAGTTCTGTCCTTCGGGAACGATTAAAATACCAGGTTTTTCTACCTCGGTGTGGATGTCACTTTCTAATTGAATGCAGTTAGTATACCTCCAGCCCTGAGAACACGAACCGCGAGCGCGGGAGATACAACAAGCGTAGCTGGCGACTACACAGACAGGAGAGGCGTCTAAACAGAATCGTTAAGGACGAGGTTCGTTAACCCCACCCACGCCGTCGAGACTCACTCCATTTGGCTCGCTGCCACTTCACGCTTCACTGCCGCGTACTCCTTACGATACACTTCGCAAACATCTATCAACGGTTATTTCTGAAGAAGCAAATTAGAATTTCTCCAGCGCATACCATATCTATTTGATTTATGCTGGAAGGGCGACCGAGAGAAAACAAGGACATTTTTACTACATTTGTAGACTTCGAAAAACATTTGATAATGTGACATGAAACAAAACGTTAAATATTTAAAATAAGTCATATCTAAAATTCCGAGATAAAAGCATAGTTTATAACCTACTAGCTGTTAACAGCGACTTTGCATGCGTGACCTTAGAATTTTACTGTCAGAATTGATAAAATTCACATTTATATTACATAATAATCTGTGATTGTACACGAAATTTATCAACAGATCATCCACAAACTGAATGCGAGAGAAACAAAGCCTGACTGACCAATATTCTGTATAACATTGCAGAGATTTACAAAAGCTGTCTGTAAACGTTCGGTTAGTTGTCAATAGTAAGTATAGATATAAGAATCAGGCAGGCTATGAAAACATTAAAGTCACTAGGGACTAGAAATACTTAATAGGGGATTAAAACAAGGTTGTAGTCTATTCCCATTAATATTCAAATTGTATGTAGAGCAAGCAATGAAGCAAGCAAATATATATATAAAATAATAATAAAAAAGAATGAGGTCTAGGTAATGAATGTTAAACAATCAGTATGCTTCAGTTTGCTGTCGTCGTTAACCTTTTACCAGAACAGAGTGAGATTATTGAAAAACTAGTGAAAGACCGTTACCGTTTTTGCGTATCGTCACGGATCTAGAATAATTCCAGTTTTTAGGGTCAAAGATTATGACAGGTTAACCTGATCTGGCCATATACGAATTTGACCTGTGTTTCACCTTAAGGATGAATAAAATCGCTTGAGTTTGAAGAACTCAGAAGTATTAATAGACGTATCAAACACGGACAGGGTTTGTATAATTGTTTCAAAGGTCGTTGACTCGAACTTGCTGAAATACAAACTTGACTCGTATTTGACCCTAAAAGCTCACTCTGAAAAATTTGAAGAATTCATGTTTGCTTTGAAAGCAACACATTGTTTTTATTGAGGCTGGGCTACCATTCATAATGTAATCTTTGGTCGTAGTGTCTGTAGTGGCCAGTGAACTTAACACAGATTCAAGATTATTAAATAGTTGAACTCCACAGAAATGAATTGCCAGAAAACTCGATTCGATAACGTATTTTGTCTGATGTCCACTTTAAATAACCTAATAACTAACGTACAACGAACATGAACAAAGACCACCAACGAAAGTAGTCAGTAAAATACGTAAAAGGCAAATAAATCGTAAACTTTGCTCAAGCAGAAACATCAGCGAAAGTTTTAATTAAATTGAAATTTAGCCTTAGCTAGAATAACAATTGACATTCGTGGTTACAGCAGATATCATGAGTAATTTAAATTCTTTTAAAGTTTTTTAATGTTAGTTTTATTAGCAACATATTACTGAAAAGTACTCGAGTTCCACGTTTTTTCAGCCATAAGGTTTTTCCATATTTTTAAAACTTAGGAAATTATATAGTAGATTACTGAATGGCATGAAAAAAATATTGAGAGAGAAATTTTGACTAAATATAAATCAAATCAAGAAAAAAGTAACGAAATTTAGGAGGAATGATAGTAATAACAGTATAATAAATATAAAAATGGAAGCAGAGGAAATAGCAGAGTTAAACCATTCTGTTATTTAGGAAGTAAAAATTCTTTTGGGGAAGAAGACAAGACAATGTCAAAAGCAGAACAGCACATGCGAATAGAACCTTCTTCACAGAGAGAAATCTTTTGTTTTCAAATAATGAACTATATCTCGGAAGTAAGTTCCTAGAACTGCATGCATGGAGCCGACCTTTTTAGAGGAGTGAATATTGAACTTTGGGAATACCGAAAAGAATGAAAATTGAAGCATTTGAAATGTGGTGCTATAGAAGAATGCTGAATATTAAGTTGACAGTAAAATACCAAACTTTTTTTCCCTCGTCGACGGCTAAGGTCATTAGAGGCAGGATTGGGGACAAGGAACGGGAAGGAATTCGGCCATGGCCTTTTTGAAGGAAGCATCCGGACATTCGCCTGGAGTGATTTGGGGAAACCATGGAAAACCCAAATCTGGATGCCCGGACAGGGATTCGAACCCGCGTCCTCCCGAATGCGAGGCCAGAACGTTAACGGTCAAGACTTCAATGGAAACTTCTACAACCAACTATATATATTACTATTATTATTGGCGAATTCTCCCAATAAATGGAAGACGGTAAGCAAATGACGCAATCGAGTTTTCTTCGAGTTGTTCTTATTGTTCCAATAGGCTTTCATTCTTTCCGAGAAAGCTTGTTTACGTTTCTCCGACCACTTTGGTCTGTATTGTTTTGGTTGCTCAGTTATAATTTCCCTTTTGTCTACTTTGTGTCTGAAGGTGTCTCTTTCTAAGATGTCTGTTGCTCCTATGCTTGCACTTTTAAGATCCTTCCGAATTTCATTCAGCCAAGATGTTGGATTTTTAAGTGATCTTACATTATCTATTATCTTTTTTGTCAATCGACTTTCTGGTAATCTCTTAAGGTGACAAAAGAATTTCATTCGCCTTTTCTTGATGTCAATTTCGATGTTTGAAAACTTTTCTGTTGTTTTGATTGATTGTAGTCTGTAACCATCTATAGTGAGTCTTGCTCCTAGAATTTTTCTTCTGATTTTCTCTCTACTTTTTTAAATTTCTTCATGTTCATGTTCATGTTTTCTGTTAATTGTTAATGTTTCACTTGCATAGAGGACTGTTGATTTATGACTGTGTTGAAATGTTGAATTTTCGCCTGTCTTGACATAGATTTTTTTATTGTAGAGATTTTTTTTACTTTTTGGAGACGATTTTTTCTGTGAGATTTTCTCAAGGCCTATCGGTTCGATGAATTTTCCGAGGTATATAAAGTATGGGATACTGTTGATTTTACCGTATTTTGTTCTCAAACTTGCTATTTCTGTCTTTGAGCATATGAATTCAGTTTTCTCGAATGAGATTTGTAATCCTACTCTTTCTGCACATTCTTTGAGTGGCTCAAGCTGTTTGATGACAGTTTCTTCATCTTCCGCTAGTATCGCCAAATCATCCGCAAAAGCGAGGTATGGTATATAGAGGTTGATTTTGGGAAAGCCAAGTGGAATTGGTTTCCAACACTTACATTTCTTGAGTTCTTTCTCCCATTCTTACAAAACCTAGAACGACATTGAACAGATGAGGAGAGAACCCATCGCCTTTTCTCACACCTGTTTTAATGTCAAAGGGTTCTGAAATTTCTCTGGTGAATTTTACTTTAGATTTAGTGCCAATTATTTTTTTTTTTTTTTTTTTTTTTGGCTCTACGCCTCGTCGACGTCGAGGTCATCAGAGGCGGAATGGGACTAGGGACAAGGAACGGGAAGGGATCCGGCCATGGCCTTTTGAAGGCAGAATCCTGGCATTCACCTGGAGTGATTTGGGGAAATCATGGAACACCCAAATCTGGGTGCCCGGACGAGGATTCAAACCGGCGTACTCCCGAATGCGAGGTCAGAGCGCTAACCGCTCACCCACCACGCTCGGTACTAACTATCTGACAGTACGATAGGGGTATTCTTCCATATATGAACGTCAACCCATCCAGTAAATAGGCTTGAGATAAAAGGTTCATACAAACTGATGAATAACAAAACAGTTAAATGTTCTGTAATAGCAATTTCAATTATTAACTATATTTCTTCTGATCACGTTTATTTTAGTTTGAAAATACAGTTGCTTGACAAAGTAAAATGCGTATTTTCACATACAGAACTGCAATAAATATACTGCACCTATTAATTTTTCTTTTAATTAAAAACTGGTCCTCAGTTGTATGGTATTATTTTCAGATAATATTTAATTAATTATTATGGCCCTATGACGTACCTATAATCTAATTTCCAATTCATTGCTCTCCTTTAAATAATTACGTTTGTGTAAAATAAAGGAAATAGTTGATTTAATGCGATTACGTTAAACTGTTTCTTTAATGTGCGGTATTTTGGTTAGTTTATTATATAAAACCGCTTTTAATGAGTGTACTAAATAGATTGCGATACCTGGAATTTTAATTAAAGGACATTAATATGTTACGTTGTGTCAGCTATCACATTTAAGCGTGCTATCGACATACTGAAATTATTTATCTTACTCAATGCAAGGTCAGAAACTCTTTAATATTTTATATTATGTTTAAAGATTATTTCCATTTATTAGAAATCAGTTTTAAGCAATTGTTCATAATGCTTGCTGATGGTTTGGGTCACTGGTAGGGTTTTTTGAAAGCGTGTAGAGGAGCCCTTCTATTGCGTCCAGAATTTTCTGTGGCTTATGAAAGGTTATGCTTCCACCCAAACCGAGTCGATCGAAATAATGATAACAGGAATTTACGAAATTTTAGCTACCTAATGTAGCTTTAAACATTCAGAAAATAATTTGATGTTAATTTCAAATGCGATTCTGCTATAGGAGCTTGTAACAGCCCTCAAACCTAAACTTAAATGGAATTGTATTTTATGAAGCATTTGTAGTAAGCTAGAGTTTGGTGGAACATGATCTTGTATGTTTGTTTTGCAATTTACTGTAAATCAAGGTATATAGACTATGTTTTGAAAATAAATTATTTAGAGGTCATTTAATATGTTTAAGGACAGAAATGTGCAAGAGAATTGCTTAACTGTTTGTAATTCCAAGTATTAAGGCAAGTTACGATGTCTAAAGGACGATTTACTACAGTTTAAAATGATTTCTGTGGATAATTTTGTGCTTAAATATCTGTAATTCCCATTTACGACTATTTTGTAATGATTTTAAATGATTATGTATTAATTCTGATTGTTTTTAATATGTTTCAATTGTTTAAGTATTGTTAATGATCGAGAAATATCTGTCGGAAACCTTTGTAGTGTTCTGGAGACCATCCGAGGCAGAGGGAGAGTTTTTACAGACTCAGTTTACGACGGCCAAGGACTGTATTGTCTGTGGAAGAAGTGTTGTCTGCAATCGCTGGATTGTATGAATGTGTGCTTATGAAAATAAAAACACGTTTAAATTGAACTGTATGGTGGACTGGTTATTTATCATATTAATTAAACCACGAGACATCACAATCGAGATTTAAAAAGATAAAAAAAAAGCTCTACTGGGGAGTAATACTTAATTGACCAGTCTGCAACTCTAAAAGTTTGATAAGATTACAACGCATTAAAATTTCTAATAAAATTGTAGAACCCTTGACAGTAAGGCTATATTAATTATTCATAACTGTGACACTACTCTATTCAGTGCTGTGCTCAAAACGTGAAGTTAGTTAGTGAAAACTTCTATAGGCCCGTTAGGCGATGTTTGTACGGTTGTAAATCTGCGAGTTTGCAGCTTCCCGTCACCAACATACTATTACGATCACGCTATGACGTGTTGCGCGTTGGACGCTTTATGGATGGGTAAAATCTGATGAGTTCGTATCGCCAACATGCTAATGTTAGCTGTAAGTATGACATGTTGCGCTTGGACAGCTATGAAAGTATATTTTATACTCGTATCTAATATATAAAAGATGAACGTAAAAGAAAGCAATATTTTTATCCGATTTTGATGGAACTTTGCATACGTATACTTTAAAACAAATAGAAAAATACTATTTAGGTTTGATTTACAAAAACTTAAACCCTCTCCTACTGCCCCCCCCCCCCCATAATTTCTGTCAACGTTGTTCATACAAATCTACAGTTTTTATCCGATTTTGATAGAACTTAGCATTGCAAAATATGGCGGTCTGGTAGCTCAGGGATTAAGTTTATCTCCCTGGTCACGGGTTCAAATTCGGTGGTGAGCAGGGATTTTTAGTAGTTGCATATGATTATATGATCTACGCCAGGACGTTCCGTGGTTCTGATTCCGCGTCAAACCGTAGCCCCTGAGGAAAGGGATTGGTTTTCCTGCCTCTGACACAATAACTTGGTACTGTTCATCTCCTTCGAGAATACTCGACCAACCTTCAGGTTGTGGACTAAGTTAGATTTTTAAGTTTTGAAGTGAAAAGTTTTTTAGGCGTGATGTAGGATGGGGGTAAATCTATTCATTCACGTCACTGACATGGTACCACGTGTTGCGTATATTATATATGAGTTGGAGCAGGGCCGCATTTAAGCATAAGCTGCTTGGGCTACATAGGCTGTAGCCTGAGTCCCCCGCCAAGGCCAGTAGTAAACCTAAAAAAAAAGGGGTCACCCATGATTTTTATTGATGAATTTCGAATTTAAGCATGAATAGTCGGAAGCAGCCAGGGTCACTGCCGCACCACATGTATAGCCTAGGGGCCCACAGTGCCTAAATGCGGCCCTGCAACTGTTCCACTTCCGATATTTACTGTTGTGTTAGTCGTTTATGTAACATCAGAACTGATTATGTTTAGCTCTCCAAATATTGTATTAAAGCCATTCATTAAATCCTCTGTATCTTTTCTCTTGCTACCTAATCTGTAGATATCATGATCAAACTGTACCATACTTACAGACTTTTGCCCTGAACACTTACGGTATTCTAGACACACAACTTTTATTCAATATCAGTAGTGACAGGTTACCGACATCTTGCACCTCCTTTTCAGCAATGCTTGTATCTCACGATTCTTTCTCGTTTTAATATAGCAACAGCACTATTACACAGATTATGACAAATAACACTATTAACAAGGTATTTATGTCTTGAGTTTTTTTCGATCACCTGGTCGCATTGTAAAAAGGTTTCCCAAATGACACAATGCCACAAATATATAATATTTTCTTTTATTTCGTTTTCCTATTATACACTAATATTATTAACGCGCAAATAATGTTTCATCTGTCTGTTACATTTTCATGACTTAACGGTTAAACCGATTTTGAAGAAAATACAATGTATCATTAGGAAGGAAACAGAATACTTTTTTGGGGGAAAATAACATATTTTGACATTCTGAAATCTATCCTAACGGTGACAGACAGGCGGACAGCGTAAGTCTCCATAACATTCTATCGGTTGCTCAGGCTTTGTTTCTATCGCAGTCAGTTTGTGTATGATATATACATAAATATCATGTACAGACACAACTTCAAAAATCTTTTGACTATCTGTGGCAAGTAGTCACCCAAAGTTAACCCACCCCCTTAGTTTTTTGCTGTTTTTAAACATGTCGCTAACTGGATATCTTCATGAGGCATGTTCATTGGTAGAATGGTATGGTGATGGCTTCTCGGTCATATAATTCTGAATCCTTGTATTTTGTGACACCTTTCAAGTAACTTTTTTCTATATCCAATTCTAGCAATAAAATTTTAAGTTCATGTGTACGAAGTCGCGGGTAACAGCTGGTATTAATCTAAGCCCCTGAATTACATTTTTTTGCAAACATCTGTTCAAAGAGCCCAAAGAGGTCTTCATTTAATACCTACGAACGAAAGTGAATATTCTGCACAGTAAGATAAATCTTTAACGGTGATGATGTCTTCTATCGCTCAACAAATGTGCGACTATCATAAACCTATCAGACTTATTCCAATTTTGGTAACGTATAACAGGCGAATGTATCAAGGCCGAAGAGCCATATCGAAGCACAAAAATGATGGCCACAAACGAGTTTCAAACATAAAAAAAGTGATCGAATTCGGCATCTCCTTCCGTCGAAGTCGTCTTAACGGCGTGCAGCGCCGACTAAATTACTTTCATATTTCCAGGACTCGTATATTTCTGTTTTCCAGACATGCATATGTATGTGTTTTAATGACCGGTCATATAAAACCGCTTTCTTCGATCAGGCCGCCCCGTGCTAGGTAGCGTCCAGAAAAGTCGTGTTTTTTTATAGGGAGCATTTCCTATTCTGAAGCGAATTTTATTTATGCGCCATCAGAGCTGGCGCTACGGCGCCGGCCATTAAATACTAATTCTTGGTATTCATGGGGAGAGGGGGCGGGAGGGGGCAGTTTGGGGCCCCGGCGCAGCCACTTCGGCGGTGGTCACAGCACGGGGGGGGGGGGGGGGGCAGTAAGGACGGAGGTGCACTTTTACTGCGGCAGGTCGGCTGCATATTTTATTCCCGCTGCACACGGGAACCCGGGATCGATAAGCCCCAACAAGTGAAATATACAATTTACAACGGCTTTAACAGAATTTCAAAAATGAGATTATGTAATCCAACCGCCCATTCACGAGATTAACTCGGCGGGCGCGCGCGCGGCAACACCCAACAATCGCTTCCAATTGTCTGCCGAGCGCCGCGCAGCGGAGGACAAGCCGACCGCCATCCAGTGCAGACCTGACAGGCAGCTGATTGCGGCCGCGGACTAAAGACTCGGCCACCTTGACGTCACATCGGAGCACTGTTTACTGCTCGCTCATCGTCATTGCGCGACTGTCGAAACTAAATCCGTGCCACCGCGGAGATACGACCAGTCGAGGTAGAGATGCTACCATCATCCACTCTGTTTAGTCCATTTTACTAGTTCATTAGCACCTTGTAGAGAAATGGGAGTAGTTTTCTCATTCGAGAATATACTGTCTCTGCAACGTAGCACGACAAACAGAAACACTGCAAACTTAGAGGAGAGATTATAGGTTCCCCTCTCCAACAGGGGGGCGCGGCGCGAAAACATGTTAAGGTGGCGTCCCACGGCCAGTGTATTCGCCGACTGCGCCGATCCAGCAATCAACAGCAGGCCATGAGAAGGTAGACGCCTCAGCTGGCAGGGATGGCACGACTCTATCCGTCGCCCAGTCGGTAAACATCAAACGCCCGGGTAGCTGAAACGACACTAAGCAACGTGGTGCGGAGGTGGCGAGGGCTAGTCTGTGGCGCGTGCTGATCCATACAATTCGGCTGAGGGGCGCGGCCCACAAAACCACGGGCCGTGGGAAGTGGGCACGGGGTGCGAGGCAGCTTCCACCCGTGTTGACGATACACAAAATCTACACCGTTGCAAATACTATATCTCCTTCACAACCTTTATTCTAACAAACTATACTTAGTGAATTTTCTTTGGGATGTCTTTGTTAGCACTGAGGAAGCAGGCATTTACCTTTCTAATAAAAAAATTGTGGGGGGCGGTGCGAGGGAACTTTCTTTTGGTGTAAGGAGGGTGTGGGAAACCCCAGCATAGATAGATAGTTAACCTCAAAGTGCGTTTCACACTGCAAGGGGTACCAGCGTTAATAAATGCCCATTCCCAAGGCGAGTGGTGTGGCAGTACGCGACTTTCATCTTTTACCGCCTGGCGGTGGGTCGAGGCGCGCCGTCCCTGCTAGCATATGCGGCAAAGATGGAAGGCATCCACAGCCACGCGCCGTGGGAACTTACTTTAAGCCTCCTGCGACTTAACCTGCATCCACTACATCCTAACAAAACGTTTGTCACTAAGAAGCCAACGCCTAGAGGGGTCACCGACCAACCACGGTGGTGCTTCCCCTCTCCTTAGCACTCTTGTTATCAAGGTTGATGAGCCGCCATTGGGATCACTTATGCAAAATCCCTACAGCACATCTTTTGCTACCGGTAACGCTCGTTACACTCACCGAGGGATTGGGAAGTCCGCCAGCAACTTTAATCACCGTGCGGTCTTCCGAGGGCTTGTCTCGGATACTTGGACCCCGCACGCCCGATAAGTTCCGACACCTCAAGCTACTCCAATGCGCGGATATCCTATGGGACGGCCCCACTGGGTTCACACCCTTCCTCAAAAAATATTAACGCTTTGTTCAGTTATTAACGAGGCTACCCTTGCCGTGTTTGGAGAGTCACCGTCGGGGTCACTTAAGCGATCCCTATCGAACACCTAATGTATACTGACAAGCATCCGCTGCCCAATATTTGACGTTCGATAGCTTTCCAGTAGCTTTAAATAGAGACACCTGAGGTCTATTCTCGAATACTAGAGCTGCGTGCGCCCCGACACCTCAAACGACTGTTCCTCACACCAGTCCGAACTTAGAGGATGGAACCTAACATAGATACTAGTTTGAAAGACCTGTTTAAGCCACTCTTCCTTCCCCCTCTATCCCCCTTGAAAACACGCACATTTCCTTAGTCATCTTCTAATATGTCCTGACAGTAAATCTCCAAAGCTCTCTCCTGGCTCAGGATTGAGACATCTAACCGGGGGTGAACGGTTACACTATCTTAAACTAACCTTCACCTCTGGCAGCGCTATCCTTATGCGGTAGAATCCCCGCGCTCTTCTGGCGAATAATGACTAACGCATTTATTTTTCAGCATTCTGCTAGCAACTTAGAGATTCTCCTATTGGTTATCTTCAGTATTATCAGTATTTTCGCTGCTATCCTATGTAACATTCAGGAGGACGCGGACTCAAATCGTCATCCGCACACCCAAATTTTGGTTTAACACGGTTTCCAGAAATCAAATCGGTCGAATGTCGGGATGGATCCTTCAAAAGTTCATGGCCGAATTCCTTCCTGTTCCTTGACCTCATCGTCTCCGACTCTAAAGTTCTAGACGTCGAAGAGCAGTAAGATAAGTTTAACGTTCTATGTGATGTAACTACAATTTATTTAAGTTTCTTTCCGATCTATTTTCTTAAAATATATAGTACCAGTAGAGTACCCCGTGTTGCCCGGTCTAATTGGAGTTGATTTAGCCATATACTATTTTTAAATTTCCGATGTGAATCTTGTGCACCAGTCATTTCCATAAGGAAACTAAATATTGGTATACCCAAACAATTCCCATAACGGCGGGAATTGGATGGTGTGATACAGCAAGTCAGTTTACATTTTGGTCAACATCTGTTTAAGTTGCTGCTCGATAGTCGAAACATGTACTTACACGTTCCTACATACCACTTACATGAATCTGTATCAGGAATATATCTGTTTGTTTCGGCATCATACAGAAAATACAGATGGGTTTTCACAACGTGAAACCTTGGGGTCCAAGTTAAAGTCTGACGTACATGTTGAGATATTAGGATACATTTATTTTATAAATATTCTGGCTTAACTTTATAGTGTCCTGAGAGACCCATGGACAGATACGCGGGGCAGAAAGCCAGGCAATTTGGTGCGTGTTTTTCTTTTCTAAACCACTGAGGGCTGCTTCGTGGGGTTGGTTGTGTCGTGTTATAGGAGGGATGGTGAGACACCAAGAAAAAAAATGTGAGGTGTAGACCCACGGAGCAAAGTGACAGCACATGTGACCAAAACATGATCTGATCTCCGTTATGTTTTATTTTGTTCATTCCGAGGGCGCCCACCAATAAGCGACCGGCTGAGCGTTTTTTGGCTTCCACTGGCTGAAGAGATGGAATGAATTCTGGTGTGGAGACGTGACGCGGAGACAAGGGGACTACGATAGACGGCGTCGAGTGAGACGGACCGACGGTAGACGACGCCTAGCAGCGCGGCCGCCAGCCGCCGAAGAACGCTCTACACGGCGACCCTCTCGTCCAGCCACCAAGAAAGGACGAGACACTTGCAATCCAGTTCAGCCTAGTAAACCCCCTGTGATAACGGACTCTCTTGCTCAAATCTAAACCCACAAAACATTGTTTCCCTGTGCACTAATTTTCACTGAACAGATTACGATTAAAAGTAACTTAAATGTTTTATTGTGAACTCTTTGATCAACGTTTTTTTTGGTTTCGGCAGGCGCTTTCCTATGAGATAGGAAACTCTGCTAAAAACCTGGTGTCCACCTTGACTGACTTTGGATCACAGAAACCACCGAGTACTGTCTTATTAAACCATTTTTATTAACTTTAGAAAAAGGCAGACAATACAACTTAAAAAGAGCTGAATTCATTTTGACGGAATTTAAAACTGTCCGTTTCTATAAAGAGCATTGAAAATTAAGGGGGGCCGGGTAAAGGGGTTGGGTTTTGTAAACCAAATGTAGGCAGTACTTTTCCGTTTGATTTGAAGTATCCAAGTGTAAAGTTCCATTGATATAGGATAAAAGCTATGGGTATGTATATAGAATACTGCCAAAAATTAAGGAGGTGTAAATGGGTAATGTAGTTTGCATTTTTTACGTGGTTAGTAAACGTGTGCAAAATTCCATCGAAATCGGATAGAAACTGTAGTTTTGTATATAGATCATGAAAAAAATTAAGGAGTTGGAAAGGGGGAGAGGGGTTGGGTTTCTGTAAATCAAATGTAGACAGTATTTTTCTGTTTGTTTTACAGTATACGTGTGGAAACTTCCTTCAAAATTGATAAAACTAATGTGGATAATATTGCTCTCTTATTTTTAGGTATATGTGTGCATAATTCAAATAAAATCGGATAAAAACCGTTAGTTTGTATAAAAATTAAGGGGTGTAAAAGGGGACAGGGTTTGGTTTTCGATTCTTTTGGTCAGAAACCTTGTTCATGAAAACTTTTATGGTGACTGACCAAACTCTGTCTTTGTGTAAAGAACATTACACAAATTAAGGGTGATAGGGGGAGAGAAGTTGGGTAATTGCAAACCAAATGTTGACAGCAATTTTCCTTTTATTTTAAAGTACACGCGTGCAAAGTTCCATCAAAATCGAATAAAAACTATAGCTTTGCATTTGGAAATTTTTTAAACAGGATAAAGAAAAAGAGGGCTCGTATGTAAAGCAATATCCATTTTTATATACTGTATAAGACTACTGGATGTTACGTCACGTTCCATACGACGATCTAGCTTGAACTAACAGCCAGTTTAGATATCACATTGCGATGGCACATCTTTTATAGCGACCTACGTCGCGAAAGTTTTAAATCATAATTTTATTTAGTTGGAGCAAGAACGGAAAGCATAGTTCAATTGGGATGATCATCGGCCAATCTTCGGACAAGATTTCCAGTAAGCGTCTAGACACCTCAAATCGCCGCTGTATGAACAGTTTTAGCAATTCAGTATGGACCTCACTAGAAACGACATAATGTTAAGAGCCACTACTATAAAATGATAGTAGTGTAAATGATGGAAGCCATCACCAACGTCGAAAAGGCGGAGAAAAATTTTGATCAAAACTTCCCTGCAAAATTCAATCGCGGCTCATTACAGTGGTACAGTTATCTCCATGTTCGGATGCAGAACTATGAGACAGTCCCAGTTGCCTCGGTTGACCAGTTGCACATTGAAGCAGCAGAAATTGACGATACGCCTTCTAAACAGGTGGTAGTTCTGGGCTTGGGTCCGATTTGTTTCCTCAGTCATTCGTTTAGCCGTTTCCCTTAACCCACCAAATTTCAAGTGGTTTTCAGCGTTCGTTCCATTACTGCATCTAATAATAGGAGATATCTGCCCTTAAGCACCTGAATCGTTCATGGACTTGTGAGTATTCCTTATTAGAGTGATTAATTAGCAGACTTCAACAACCATGTCAGCCCACGAAGAATCCGACTGTGTACTAACATTTACTCTATACAGGAATTTGCAGGGTGTTATAAGATGAAAAGGGACTGGTGAAGATAATATTACTACAGATATCTTAAAGATAGCCGGATGTGACATTGTACCTTATCTTGAAATATTATTTAAATTGAGTCTAGACACTTGCTGCTTACCACAGGACTGGAAAAGTGCAATAGTAGTACCGTTACATAAAAGAAGGGGTGAGAAATAGAGTTGAGAATTACAGGCCAATCAGTTTGACATCAGTGGTAGGTAAATTAATGGAAAGATTGATATGCAACCACATCAGAAATATATGTGAGGAACGTAAGATTTTTTCAAGCAGGCAACATGGGCTCAGGCAAGGATATTCATGCGAATCTCAGTTGATAGGATATATGCAAGATATTTCAGATGAAATGGACAAGGGAGGCCAAATTGATAGTGTAGCACTAGATCTGTCAAAGGCGTTTGACAGAGTGAGCCATAAAATGGAAGTAAATAAGGTAAAAACTATTGGAGTGGATGAGAAAGTGATTTGCTGGGTACAAGAATTTTTAAAAGGTAGAATAAAGAAGGTTAGGGTAGGAAATGCAGTATCAAAAGAAGTGGAAGTAAAAATGGGAGTGCCGCAGGTTAGCGTATTGGGACCATTGCTATTCATTATTCTAATGAATTTGTATTGATTGTTTACTATCTGAAAGTAGATTGTTTGCAGATGACATAATGCTGTATAAAAGAATCAAAACGATAGAGGATTGTAAACAGTTGCAGGGTGATCTGGCCAGGATATCTAATTGGGTTGGTAAACATGGGATGAAGATAAATGCAAAGAAGAGTCAGCTTATTAGATACACAAATAAAAAACAAAAGGTTAATTATCAATATAAGGTGGGTAAAGAATTGCTTGCTGAAGACTTGAAATGTAAATAACTTGCAATTACATTTGATAACAAGCTTAACTGGGCAGGACACATTGGACAGGTGGTAGGAAAAGGTTTCAAAATTCTGCACTTGTTGTAGAGTGTGATGAGGGGATGTACGAGAGAAGTAAAGGAATTGGGTTACAAAACTTTGGTCAGACCATTGCTCGAATATGGTAGTGTAGTATGGGGCCCTCATTTTACGTATCAAATACAGGAATTGGAGAGGGTGCAAGATTTGTTTCTGGAAGTTATCGCAGAATGCAATCATTGACGGATATGATAAAAGAGCTGGAATGGGATTCATTGCAAGACAGGAAGAGGATGAGGAGGATCATGGGAGTGTACAGGGCGTATACTGGCGATGAGGCATGGAAATATATTGGATTAGGTATGAAAAGTAATGCATGGAAGGGAAAAGATAACCATGACTACAAGCTGGCACTCGATTTCAGGCACAAGGGTGTGGGAAGATTCTCTTTTTTAGGTAAGGGTGTCAGGGGCGTACCTATCAGAAATGGCGCCTAGGGCAAGCATCGAAGTTGCGCCCTTTCGTAAATTATCTAAATATAAAATAAAAAGATACACTAAACAAAACAATAATAAATCTTGACAAACACTTTTATCTTCTGTTTTAGAACAAAATTATTTATTATTATTAAGAGAGATTTCCCTCACTACAGAGGTTTTTCTCCAACACAACAATAAAAACTAGGAACACAGATCTTGACTTCATCTTCTCAAAATATTTCTCCAGAAATTTCGATCTTGTATATCTTCCTCTTCTGCACCAAATCTTCTTATTGCTGTTTGTACACTTTCTCTTTTCCTCACAGAGGCATATTGTTCGGATTTTTAGAATTTCGTATTTTTTATGAGTGGGAAGCTGACCCACTGCAAAACCCCCAACTTGGAGTACCAGGTAATTTTTTTTCAAGGTTTTCTTCCTTTAGCTAGTTTTGGTCCATCCCGGGTATTTTATTCCCCGGTACCCACCATATCTGGTGGGCAATCCCCTATCCGCCACCTGCGGAGGTTCCCGATGGGAGACTAGCGCTCCACACGGGACAAGGTTATTTCATAATATTAAACATAAAATTCACCTTCATTGCCTTTTGCGACTTAAATAGATTAATAATATTTTCGAAATCTGTTTCTTCGGTTTCTTCTCACTCTATACTGAGCAGAGCAAGGTCGCATAACCTTTCTTGAACGATTGTAGCCCTCAAATACGAAAGTATTAGTTTTAGCTTACTGAAAGATCGCTCGCAACTTGAGATGCATATTGCAAGTCGTAAGCATAACCTGAATGGAAATACGCAGATTCAGAAAGACACGCTCATCTCCATACTCAACAATGAATTCATGAAGCTCTTCAGATCGATTTATGTTTACCTTTTTTGTGGATATTAGCAGTCGAACATCCAATATTTCTTCATATCTCTTCTATGTTAACATCACAACCATAGAAGTCTCGAAATTCTTTAGATTTTTTTAAAATTATTTTTTTTTTTTTTTTTTTTTAACGGTCGCAATAGTCAGGAGAAATCCAAATCTGTAACGGTTTTATGAATATGACTATCATTCATTTCACATACAAAACGATCCAGCGATCCCTTCAAGACTCGGTCTATTTCTTCCTTAACGCTCAACCCAGCGTCCTTCGCACTCTCTCCTGCCATACGTTTTCTTCGCCTTTGGTATCTTTAAATAACTAAATCCGATTCCCGGCAATGATTGGAACCTTTCTCGAATACATTATTAACCAACCTCTTTCTTTCATTAGTAAAATAGTCTCGGAGGGTTTTTATATTGAAGACAGTATCATGCAAATTCATGCTAGGATCCTGCACCCGCTTTTGAACGCGGTCAATTTCATCAAAGTCAGAAAATCGTAGGACAACATACGATTATATAGAAGTCTTGCCCACTTCTTCTTTCACTATTTTGATTGCCATAGTGTGTCATGTCTTGGAGAACTTTCACCATATTTTCAAGATATTTGTTAACTGGCTTAACTGCCTAAACCTTATACTCCATCTTGTTTCAGAGTCAGACTCTGATTTTACAACCACAGGCACGGAGTTCTTGAGTTTTTTCCAGCGCAGAGTGGAACCAGAAAAGAATAGATAAACAATTTCGAAAAAATGTGACAATTATAATATCGTGCTTGGCTGCAAGTACACTAACCAAATTGAGCAAAAGATTATCGCAATTCATCGACAGATTATTATTATTCTTCCGTGAACAACAGTTCGGTGACCAGTCAACACAGCAGCGTTATCATAACATTGTGAACGACAGTCGTGTAACATCCAAACCGTCTTTCTCTAGTTGTTAATGGATTTCATCAATTAAGCTTCCAGCGTCCTTTTGATTCATCTGAATGAATCTGAGAAAGGACTCTAATGCAAACTGATTTCCTTTCAAAATAAACTTCTACGTATCTCACTACTTCTGACATCTGCTCACGATGTGCATGGTCAGAAGTGAGTCAAACGTGAGACCATAATATTTTGATATGCGAATATTTCGCAATAAACTTTGTCGAACAGTAGTCACCATCAGATGAACGAACTTATTTTGAACACGAGGCTAAAAGTAAGATGTGGTTCCAGGGTGATTTTTAACCCGAGCAAGACCATTATTCATAATGGGATCAAGTATGTCCAGGAGTTTTATCAATCCAAGGAAATTATCGGATTCGGATCCATCGCATGTACTAAGTGAATCTCTAGACCTCGTAATTCAAGGTTTTGAGGACAAGAAATTTGATGCAATGAAAGATTGTTTTTAATACATTACGCCACTTTTGTTTTACTCTCTTCATCTGGGTTTGAGGTTCAGCGATAACAATCCCTTTAGTTGCTGCAAAATTTTCTATCCATTCTTTCCGCTGGGTGAAGTAATCACGATAATTTTATTCATTTTCGTGGGCAGTGAGCCTTTCAGGTGCGTTCCAGTGGGTAAAGCCATCTTCGTGCTCTAATAAAGATACATTATCTAATTGTGAAAAGGTAAGGCAACAAATGAAAAAAGCAGATTTTTTAGACTGTGAATATACTAGCCATGAGTGAGTCTCTTCTCCACCACTATTCCCTAGATTCTTCTTACACCATCTTTTGTTCATACAACGGTTATTTATAGGTCAGTATTTTGAAAGTATTTTGAACCCATTTCAATTATTTCTGTTTTCAAACTATCTGACAGAATTGAATTCCCTGTTATCTTATAAAAGTGTACTAGCCCAATATAAAGTTGCTTAATTACTTCTGGTATGAAAGTAATTGGGTTTTCTACATCATCCACCATATTACTTCCACCAACTTTTTCTGCTATTAAAAACTAATGTTTTCTACAATGTCTTAATAGCCTTAGAACTCGTAGCCTCACTGCTCTTAATCTCGTCACACTCAAAATTATCTAAAGTCATATCCTCCTCGTCTTGCGCTAATATATTGTTGGATACTTTGCATTTTATTGCACATGTTGATGTAGGCAATTCCCTAGAACATGTCGAACTTCCAGTAGCAGACTTTTCAAGAAGAAGTATCTATACTTCTTGAAGTACTTGCTGGAATATTATGCTACTTCATCTTGCAATTTTCGTATTTCCTTCCTCAGCCTCTTCTCTCTCTTTTCTTTGAAAACAATCGTTTCATATTGCGTTGGTATTTTGCGAAATAAAGTAGCTTGACGATCAGTCACGACGCATGCAATACAAATAAAATACACAACTGAGCCACGCCGATCATCTCACCACCAATTAAGCAATGGAGAAAGAATCGCTTGTCTTATCTCCATAGAACAAAATATTCCGGTGCGGGAGCTGGGCAAGGGCCGCTACTATTGGTCCATTGAAGGACATTTCGACAGAGCACGCCAAAATACCTTCCGATCTAGTTCCGATTCGCTGTTTACTCATTCATTTTCGCTACTTCGCGGAAACTCATCAACCATGTTAGATTATCGTGGGATTATTTAAATATGAACTATATTGTTCGTTTATTTTGATTTTTAAGTTTAACAATTTGAGAATTTTGCGCCCCCTTTTCAATGGCGCCCAGGGCACGTGCCCTACCTGCCCCACCCTAGGTACGCCACTGAAGGGTGTCAGGGATTGGAATGAGTTACCAAGAGAAATGATGAATAATTTACCGAAAACATTGAAAGAATTTAAAGATAAAATTTGTAGAGGGCAAATGTAGGTGGGTGCAGGAAAGGGGGAATATGGGGTTTTAGGGAAATTGCCACTGGAGCCTGTGCTCCATTGCAATTATATTAAATTAAATTAATTCCAAAAACATCGATTTATTCCTCAAGTGCATCCATCAGCTAAATCAGTATTTCAATATGTTTGACTTGATTACAGACACACGTTAAAATCTTTTTAATATCTCCATCCATCCAGCCTCAGACACACTCGGAGGCGTGCGTTACGACAATCCAGGGACAACTCGCTCTCTGCTGCTTACAATCGCAACAACCAAAGATCTTCACTATACTTACCGATAGTAACTTATTCTATCCCCCAAAGACAACACACACTGTGGAATCCTACGATGCGCCAGATTAATTTCCATACATTAGTACAATTATTGATAACCAAACACCATTAATTAAGGAAAATAACAATGCTTGGTGGGGTGTAACATTATCACAGGTTATTGTATTCTTTCTTTACTTTATCTGTGATAAAGGATTTTTGAAAGTTTGTAACTGTTTAAAATGAAAGGTAAGCAAATAATTGTTCTGCAACACAGTTACTTTCGCTAATTTATTTACGACGAGCGTGACGCGTTTCGAGAAATAATTCTCATTTTCAAACGCAGTCCGTTTACATTTCCAGTGTGAGGAGTGCTTGTGTCAGCTTCTGCAGGAGGTTAACATAGCTTTCCTGGAAAACGACAATGTGAAGAGTTATACTATACAGAATTTGCAACTAAGAAGACGTGGAAATTTGCAAACCAAACTTACATTTTATGAAGGCTTCTTCAACACGAAAACACCAAACCTCACATGTGCACTTCCTCACTACATTAAATACAGTTTTTAGGCGAAATACACAATGTTTGAGAATAAACGTTATACATGTAAACAAAGCAAGGATGCTCCAATATTCTTATATTTAAACAAACCAAAGATAATTCGCTGTAAGGATGGACATAATTAAGGATATTATTTATAACAGAAGTTGTTTTTACGATTTTTCATATGTGCTATATATCTATTAAACAAATATTAGTTATGTAACTGTGCTGCAGAACAATTATTTGTTAACCTTTTATTGTACTCTTTACCTGAAGATTAATATCGAGCCCCTCACGCCTAATTTGAAGACAATAAACCGTACGAGAAGAACTATTATATTTCACCCGATTTTCTGTTAAAATTTGTCACCTCCGCTCATATTCGAACATAGGTATAACTCATTTTCCCTTTCCGATAAGGAAGCAGCAGTTTAACCCCTCCCCCCCCCCCCCCCCCTCTTATCCACAGGTATCCAACGCTCCGGGATCCGACTATGATGGAAACAGCTCATCATTTCTACTGGCCATTTGTCTTCACGTGACAGCGAAACAAAGTAAGTAACATATACAGAATGTACTAGGCCATTTTTTGGTCGGTGTTGCCTTCCTTCTTGCAGGGCGAACTGGGTCAGCGCGGCACGCACGCGGACCAGCATCATCGTCATCATCATCATCTGCAGGCCCGATAGGAGGCGCGGCCTTCGTTAGCCGAGTGCATTTGCGTGTAACGATGGACGACCGGATTACACGCTGGGATGCGAGCCGCAACGGACCCTGCCAAGATACCCCGCGACTATCGATATACTGTATCTATCGATCAATGGCGCTAATTAACAAACTCGCTCTCCCGACCATGAACGCCTTCGCCCTCCATAATGTTAATTACTCGGATGAGGAACGTTTATTCGTCTCCCGTTTTTAATTTCGAAAGTATTGGAGCGCCAAGATGGCGCGATAAGATGCGGGGTCGTAGTTTATGGTCAACGATGACTTATCACGGTCTCCAAAGCGAGACTTGGGAGGCCGTATCGGCAAAAATTTAATTCCGGGCGAGCCATTGATGCACTGAAGACACATTACGTGATTCACATGCCACCAAAGACATTGAGCGCATATTAAGCAGAAAGCAAGAAGAAATGTTTCATAACGAGGGTCGACTTCATTAAAACAGTTACTACTGAAAAATGACAGCATTTACAGTCTCTCCAACGCAGAGAGAGGTGGAGGAAACTTTTGATTGAAACCTCCTTGAACTTCTTTCCTTGAATTTTTGTGAACGATCCCGGAGACAACGTGAATACCAGTTGGAGATTGTTCGATGACGATGCAGTCATCTTAGAGAAGTGAGGAGTTCGGCCGATTGCTTAGGAATTCACCGCGATCTGCATGTTATTTCGGCATGGCGTGAAGAATGTCAACTTAAAACTAAATTTTAAAACAAGCAAGGTAATGTTAATAACTGACAAAAAGGATCCGATTGTTCAGGAGTACAAAATAAACAGTTCATTTACTGATATGGTCGATTTCCTGAAGTATTTGTGCGTAACAGTAAAAATCAACAAAAAATGGGATCTGCACATTAATTCGGTCGAAGACTGAGCTAATTCTAGGTTGCGATTCATAGGTGTAATTTTGAAAAATTGAAATGTATAAACAAAGGAAATAGCGTACAAAATTCCCGTGCGTCCACACATAGAGTAATATTGTGCCGTTTAGGATTCGTATCGCAAGGGATTGATTGCCAGCGTAGAGATAATACAGAGAAGAGCCGCTCGATTCGTGGCTTCTAGCTACAGTCCTTATGAAAGTGTCACAGAATCGTTTTCTAGACAGACCACGTAGGTTTCGTTTGAACTTATTGGTAAACATGCGTACATCCACTTTCATCCCCGAGTGCGATGAAATATTTCGTCCACCCCTCTACTTCAATGACATGAGAGATGAGATTAGACAAATAACGTGCCATACTAGTGCTTATATGAATTCTTTCCTCCCTCATACCTTTCGGCATTGGAATGCACCGAGAAGAGATTAGTTTTGGAGCAAAACACCCTCTGGCAATCACAGTTTTGTGATTATGTAGATGCAGATGTATTGACCAACAATCACATCACTACTCGATCACCGTAAACTGAAATTAGGTCAAATTTCAAGTCACAGATTCCGTTTGGATATGTATAGCAGAACGGTTAATCAAAGTTGTTCATTTGTAGTTTTAGAAACGGAACACCTTGGGACGGATGGGAGAAGGAATCGTAAGAAAAGTTTTTTTTTCGTATCCTTAAAGTTATCAATTTTTTTTTTTTTTTTTTTTTTTTTTTTTTTTTTTTTTTTTTTTTGCCTTTTACAGGCACCAGAGAGAATTACACTAGATCCTAACTAATGCTGATAGCAGTATACGAAACGAACTGTGGTGAATCAACTGATCACTGCATTTTTTTAAAGTATAGGACGAACAACAGTATTGCTAGCCGCCACAGTTTCTTAAGCAACTCTGACAATCAATGATCCTCTACAATTTTGGCTACTTCATACGGGTGAAACACGACTTGTCAAAACACAATCCATGAGCAATTTTGTCAGATATCTAACTCCGTACACAGTAAGTTGCATGCCACGCGATGACAATCTTTCTATAGTCCTGTTAGTAACGCTTGAGTATTGAGATTCGTTACAGCATCCGCCAGCTGGCACCAATACCCACTGTCTTCTACATCATATGAGTGGCATCACGAATTTGATCCTCCATAAGCTATTAACAATAACTTTTCCTTGGACAGTTTTTTCACAGGTTGTTATACCTCCACTAGGAATTTTTAAAACCAGTCTGAATCGGCCAATCATTCCACATCCAATATCAACACTGAATCTCCACATCTATAACACTCACTCCCGCCTTAAAGAAACCTGATGGCTTCACCATGATTCCATAAACCTATTGAACCCAAGCTTAAAAGTCAGAACTAACCTACGTCATGGTGCTACATCGCAATTTTCACCATTTTATTTGTACCTTTATCATCTTCATCATCATATACACCTTGTTATGCTTCAAATGACATTTGTAACACAACCTAAACATGATGATATTCATATCAAAAAGTTTTTTTTGTTACGTTAAAATGAAATGTAGTTTTGGATTGTAGATATTTTCTAGAGCCAAGTATTTTTAGAGAGAAAATATAATTTAAATTACAAAAATGATTCTTGGGTTAGAATTAATTATTAACAACTGCCATTGAATTTACCTATATCATCTCGAAGAACTGATATAACATCGTAAACATCTGGTAAGATTTTGGATAGTTGATTGTTTGGCGATTCGAAATAGGTACAGTACAGAAGTATGTGAGTCTCAAGTTGGTAGAAACCTTAAAGTCAGCAGTAAACGTTCAAGTGGAGACGTTGCGAACCTGAAGTTTGTATTTTGTTTTCCAAATACAAGGTCCAGTTTTGTAAATTAACCATTCCAAATCAGTATTGCTCATTCGAATAAAGTTTTTAAAGAATCCAACCGTAACATATCATAATAGTGTGTTTTCCTCTCCTCTCTCGCTTTTTGAATTCTTGAGGCGCTCGAATAAATTGCAGCAGCTGCTCACAATAGATCATTAGCCCACCATATAATCGAACAATAGCTAATTTATAATTATAACACAATATTTTCATTTCGTACAAAAAAAAAAAAAAAAAAAAAAAGATTTTGTTTCAGGAGTAGGCTGTAGACAGATCACAACTGTTCACAAGGAGACAGTAAACTGACCCTAAATTAGGTTTCATGGTGTAATTTTTTTTTCCGAGAAACAGCCTCCAACAGTTAGCAATATGTTGTTCTTCTGTGTTCCTGTTGATGTGTACTATAGGTTTCCAACCTTTTTGGCCTACCGCCCGAAAAAAAAAAAAATCTACTCACCGCCCTCTTTCCACAAAAAAACACGCCAACTCTTCTTCCTTTAATAAATAGTGTAACTCGTATTGCTCTAACGTTTGTGGCTCGTAATCCACTTTTTGAAACAATGATTCTCTTACGTGAATTGTGCAATACCATATGTATAAAAACATTTTTCTAAAATTACTTTATTAAAAGATATTAACAATATTGGTGTATTGTTCACCGTGTGATAAACAAATACATATTATGAAAAAAATATCAATTAGAGGGGTGAGCTCGGTGTAATGACCCTAATTATTCAATATTTGATGTCTTATTTGCAATCGGCAATCTTTAATTACCGCATTTCACTAGTGACAATCTCCCTTCCCCCCTTAGCTACATTAAATGTTCTTCTACCTACATATGATCACGGCAATGGAATTGAAAACTAGTTTGGTGTAAACTTTAAATCCGGATATGATACTGGAAAGCAGGGACCGGGAGTTGGTCCTCAACACTGCCGCCAATTTAGCCTTTTTTATGGCTAAATTTAGCATATTTTCAAGTGATTTAGCATGAAAAGAATTCAAATTACCATATAGAATATTTTTAATATTTTTTCCTGATAAGCTAACATTTTTCTTGCAATAATCTATCACAACGAATTTGTATTCATTATTGTTAATTTTAAGGTGATTGTTTTATACATTTGGCAAGTGTAAAGCTATAATTTCCATAAAGCGATTTAACACAGCGAAATTTTAACAAATTTAAATAATTAGTTGTTATAAAACATTAAACATATATTGTCTATTCTAATTTTTAACTAAATTATATATTTAAGTTTTGTATCAGATAATTATCAAGATAAAATTTACATATCAAGATATATGTCTTACCGACGCAAACTAATTAATATTTTCTGGTCTTTTAATTGCAGTATACAGAGACAAGATTGGTTTTTTGGTAGGTTTAAATTTCGCAGAGTTTTTTTTCGGTGGTATTAGAAAATGGTGAAATTACTTTAAGATATATATATATATAAATCTATGTTTGTAAAGATGTTTGGGGTATAGAATTATTCGTTTTATTTTGGTAGGTTTACGATTTGGTTGTCATGTTAATGGTAAATGGAAGATGATATAGTGTTTGGTAGAGATGAATATGGTAGATTTTTCACGCGGTAGGGTTCGTAAATCGTAGAGATATCACTAGGTGGAAATAACATTTGGCAGAATTGTCTATTGGCATAGTTATTTTTGGTAGGATTTTGTTTTGATAGAAGTGTTGAAAGGGAGTGATGTTCATGGTAGACCTGTTAATGGTAGAGTTTATTTCAAGAAATAGATTTTTCTGGTAGGCGTGTTACTTTTTTTAAGTATGGCTTTACGCCTCGTCGACGTCGAGGTCATTACAGGCGGGATCGGATTGGGGACAAGGAACAGGAAGTAATTCGGCCATGACCCTTTGAAGGAAGAATCCCCGCATTTGCCTGGACTGATTTGGGGAAACCATGGAAAACACAAATCTGGATGCGAATCGAACCTGCGTCCTCCCGAATGCGAAGCCAGAGCGGTACGACTCAGCAACCACGTTCGGTTGGTATGTTAATGTGCCCTTTATTTTTGTTGGTATTTTTTCAGCATTTTCCGAAAGCTTCAGCATATTTTTGGCGTTTTCTAAATGTAGATTCGGCATAAAATATTTTTTTTTTTAGAGTTGGCAGCAGTGGTCCTCAACGCCCACCAGTTGGCGCTACTGCCCCATTTGGGAACCACAGGTGTATACACACCTGGTTTCGTCTACTCGCTACACCAATCATGTTTACAGTAATCAGTGAGCAGGGGAAACGAAGGAAAGCATTATAACCGGCGGTCCTAAGCCGGCAAGACATAACCAGTTTAGCGGGCGGCACGCCTGCGCCCTGTTTATTTACCCAGACGGGCTAATGCCGCCGAACAAGTGGGCATCATTAGCTTTTTGGATCCGGACATTGTGTGCGCGCGGGACACGGTGGAGCGCTACGCCCGTCTGTTTGTCAATTTGCCGCGATAAACTAAATATTAAACGAATATATTTTGCAGCGTTAAATTCTGCAATCGAGCCCCGAGTTGTACCAAGTTCTTGTTTGAAAACAAACCGCATTGTATACAAATAAGCCAATTATTGGACACATTGAGCTTTGTATTGGCTCGCGAGCGCTCTCTCTGTACACACGGCCGCTGAATGGCCCCATGTATTTGTAAATCTGAGATACCTTAATTGTTTATTAATAAGCTTATTTCGTTCATTCCAATCATTTCAGTATTAAACGTGTTTGCTTATGCCGGGCTCCAATGTGCCCGCGCCATCGCGCCGACTCGGCAGCGTCGCATATATCAGTCCAGGTTTATCATTTATTTGCCCGTGAAACAATAAACAAATCCGAACGAAAAGCTTTAGTGGTTTTGCCGGCTCCGATGACACCGATATTTACATACGGAGGACACAACGTCGATACCCCCCACCCCGCTTATTTATTTACGCGTGCGGGGGCAATTTTTATCCCAATAGTTTTTTACTGGGAGCTAGTATTTCATCTCCAGGCATCCAGATGGCGTCTCTGTTGGTGGCAAAATTGCAGCGCCTTGTCAAAGGGCTTCAAGGAATTGCCCGCATCAAACAAGGAGCGCCAGAGCGTTGGCTTGTTAGAAATGGATAATAGCCACATTTATACTATATAATAAGTTGTCTGAACATGAAATTTATGAACACAAACTGACTGCGAGAGAAATAAAGCCTGAGCGACCGATATAACATTACAGAGACACACGCTATTCGTCTATCACTATTAGGTTAATTTTCAAAATTTCATGACAAAACACGTTATTTATTGCGAAAAAAGTATCTTATGTTCTTCCTAATGATACATAGTATTTCCTTCTCAAATTTCAGGAACATCGGTTTAGCCGTTTAGTTATTAAAATGTAACAAACACAGGAACACAGTTACTATGGCATTTATTATATTAAGTGTCGATGTATAATTCAAGAGTGTGGCATCGGGTCCAGACCCGGGTTCCGGTATTTTCAAGTTATAATACTGACCCCACGGCTTGAAACAGACGTGGAAGGCGAGCAGGTTTGAATGGTATTGGAGCAAGTAGCAGCTACCTGTTAGTCTGTTATCATATACAATCTGTGGCAGTAGCAGTTTTAATAGAACGTTGTTTTCTCCGCTTTCACTGTATTTCAGTCTTCACATTTTTCTTTAGGAACATCTTTCATATTGCTCTATTAAGATCGGTACTATTTTCTCCTGCATCTGATTTAAATGATTTTTTTCCCCGAGCTGTTATATAATTAACTTTTTTCCATTTATGCTATAGATTCCCAAACAGAGGGACTCGAAAACATGTCGGGGGAGAAGGAAAGGGGGGGGGGGCAGTAGCGTGCTAGATAGCTCCACTTCAGTGTGGACGATACCCCAGCTCAACACCGTCGGTAGTGCTGTGTCTCCTTCGCCGCCTCTTAAAGAAGAAAACCTTTATTCTGACATAACATACTTAGTGAGTTTTCTCTGGAATGTGATTGTTAATATTGAAAAGTAGGCATTCACGTTATTAATTATAAAATTGTGGCAGCGGAGGGAGGGGGTGGGGGGCTTGAGAATGTTTTCTTTTGACAGAAGGGTTGGAGCGAATGGTACGAAAAACTTTGGGAATACATAATTTAGGCTGTAAATTTATTTTCATCACGTATGTATTCACACTTAATTCGCGCCCTTATCGCACAGTCTTTAACTTCCCAAAGAGATTCAAGAGATACACTGTAAGCAGATTGTTTTATTTTTATTTATTTATTTTTCACCTCAACGTCACTGAAGGAACACCAAGTAGTGAAAGTCCTGGTAGAAGAGAGTGCGACACAGCATCGACTGGGTCAAGCAGAAAGAGGGTATACCACCTGGGTATGAACAACCATGGCCCACATGTAACAGACTTCGAGTTGGAGTTGGCCGCTGCAAAGACACTTTCGTTTCATGGGGACACCTGAGAGAACAACGAGATACCGCATGTTCCTGCGGCGAGACCGAAACTAATGTAAATTCGTTGTCACGCCCACAACTCGGAATATATGTACCTCAATCAGATCTTCAATCAGCCAGTGACAAAACCATCACACTGGCGGAAAAACTACCATGTATCTGATTCTGCCATCGACACGAAGAAGAAGACTGGTAACCCAGGAGTCACCATCGTACAACTGCGGTAGCGATTGTTTTGTAAAATTTAATTTCGGCTTCTTTCCACACTTTTTGCTTCAATGTCAGGTTTGCGTTTCCACAAATTGACTGAAATTTACCATTTCGCCCTTAACGTCTTTGCATCTATCGAAACACATTTTACAGCATAAAATTAAAATGCTATATTTGCTCTTAAGGTTCCTTCTCATATACAATTTTCGGACCGAGCGTGGCGGGTGAGCAATAACGCTCTGGTGTCGCAACCGGAAGGATGCGGGTTCGAATCTCCGTTCAACCATCCAGATTTGGGTTTTCCATAGTTTCGCCGAATCACTTCTGGAGAATGCCAGTATGGTTTTTTCAATTCCTTCCAGTCCTTTTCTTCCACAGTCCTTTCCCGCCTCTAATAATCACGAAGTCGACAGGGCGTAGAGCAAGAAGCATAAAAAAAAGTTATTTTCGAATGGGCTTGTCATAGAGAGCCATTAATTTAATTTCCTTTAAACGTATGTTTAAAATGTTGTGTTGTTGTTCTATTTGGTGGAGTATATGCACAGATGTTTCTATTTATTCTTCACTCTTTATCTGATGATTACATCATCTGCATACATTACGTACGGTACATTTATGTATCTCTGTTTACTCGTATGCCTGGAGGAAACTTCTAAGTGTTACACAGAAACCAGCACCGAACTCTCCGTGCAGGTATTGTAGAAATGTTCGAACAACTGAAAGCGACGTTAAATATTAATATGACAGCGCCATTCAGGGAGTCCGCGAAACAGTGTGTCAAAACGCACGTGTGCGGACTCGAGTGTAGTTCATTTGCCGACGCAGAGGCCCGTTTCCGACAGTAAATTCATAATTCATGTCGGCGATGGCTGTCTTGGGCCATGCATGACGCTCCCTGAATGAGCATCGATCGACTTTATATGCAAGCGGCCTCCAAACAGGTTTCAAGACAAGCAAGGCGCCTACATGCTCAGACGTGTATTAATTTTCAGCTAAACACGACACCGCAGAATACAACCGCTTCCCACACGTAACGTGTCTATCCACTTTATTTTAATACGCTGCAAGGAATCAATCGCAAAGAAGCAACGGAATTCAAATTGTCACTAATGGTCTCATAAGTAAAAAGAATACACATTTAGAACTAAAGCACTGACGGATATAACACAGAAAGTATCACAAGTTGAGACGAGATAATGATTTGTGTATGGTTTCCCGTATCTTTAAAATTCTCTGTAATGAGTAACCTTTATGCCATCGTGGCTGCGCCTCCACATTGCAATGGAGACTAACAACGAGACCAAGATCAAGTCCTGGTCCCCGCGTACCGGCCGTACTGACTGCACCGAGCGTGGTGGGTGAACGGTTGAACGTTCTTGCGTCGCATTCGGGAGGACGCGGGTTCAAATCCCCGTCTGGGAATTCAGATTTGGGTTTTCCAAGGTTTCTCCAAATCATTCCATAGCAAATTCTTGTAAGACTGTAGAGCTAAAAAAAAAAAAGTCTACAAATGATGCGAACGTCGACTACCTTAGTAGGGGTATAACCGCCCTTGGAAGCATGAGACCTAAAAAAAATAATCTCACGCCATTTTAGAGGGGAGGGTGCGCGGCCAGATCTCACGAAGTCTCACCGGAGGGGGGCGGGGTCCCGATTTCCTGACGTAATTAATGGACGCCCCCTAATGACCTCGACGTCGACTAGGCGTAAAGCCATAAGCAAAAAAGCGTACTGATTGCGATTTCCCAAAATCGTCAAGGCGAATGCAGGGACGTTCCCCAGTCTCCGTCCAAACACATCTCCAACAAAAATACACTTATGGGGGCGTCCATAAAACAGATAGCTCCATTTTGGCCTCCCGTGAACCCCTCTCCTCCCCCACGTAGCCCAACGTGGTTTTTGCCTCTTCACCCCCCTCCCCCACGTAGCAAGTAGCTTTTGAGCCCAGAAGACATTTTGTACTGTTTTCTCTTGTCAGACTATTGTAAGTTACATATGGAGATAATTAAATCAAGGAAATAAATATTTACATGCTGTTGTGTGTTATATACCTCATTTTAATTTTGAAAAATGACATAAATGGAAAGCTACGTGGCCTGGCACAGAATTTCCCTCCACCCAAGTAGCGCGGCGTAGCTTTTCAGCCGATCCCTCCCCCCTAAACGGAGTCTCGTAGTTTATGGACGCTCCCTATAACACACATAATGTAGTTACACGTTTCAGAGACAGATGAGAACACAACATTCCTTCAGTAGTGTAAATGTTCCGGATCTGACAAATCAGGCTAATCGAGCAAAATATCTGCATCGAATGTAAATATCTTGTAAGCCCGTCAAAAATGACGGGTTGAACGCAATATTTTAGCAATTCGTTTCTTCGCTAACTAAGTACAATTTTCATCAAATAACGCTCATAATCTTGAAAATGATGCAATGTAGATATTTCTTAGCTTATTGTAACTACGGTATCGCTGTACAGAGTGAATAAGAAAAATCTACTTAGAATGAATTTTAATTAAGAAAAAGAAAATAATTATTATTATATCGATTTTAACGAAATACATCTTTTTCTTTTAGTGTCCTGGCAGCTTAGTTACTCGTTGATACTCAGAAAAATAGAACTGTCATTAAATAAGGCGCATAACCTCGAACATCTCCGGTCGTTGGTTGGTTGGCAGAGGAGGCCAGAAGTGTGACAGCCATCGCTACATCGTGACCAAGATTGGAAATTTATAGGTGTAGGTTACTGTTATATATTCTGAGTATAAATTCCTTCACCTACATACTTTTGTCATTTACAAATTTCAATTTAAAATTCCTTGAAAGTTTTTGGATTATTCAGGGAATTGCTTCCTTTCCATTTGTAAAGGAAAGCCACCACATCTTTTGGTGATTACGCGTGGAAAAAACACGTCTCCACCCTTGGCGCACAGGACATGACTCCTGACATGATTTGATCAACTTCTAGAGTTTGGTCATTGTTGGTTCTATTTGAGATCTATTTAAACCAAAAATGTATTACACAGATTCTAAAATTGACAAAAAAATGAGTCTTTATCGTCAAGGTCATGACCACATGGTCATGACCTTATCGGGCTGAAATATGAACTTGACTTGTATTTGATCCTTGGGGATCACTCTGAAAAATTTGAAGTATTTATTTAGAGATTAAAGTAAGTTAGAACTATTAAATATGGACACAGACTATATCACTAAATGTATCTACATAAAAAGCTACTTCGATCAGTTTGCCGTCGTGTTCGCAACTCTGACGTAACACGCCCAGCCTTCGTTACTGGACTAATTGCGGCAAGAAATGTTACAGCAAAATTAAGGATATGGGCTACATTTAATAATAAATCCATTAGGCAATCGCAAAGAAATGAATTGCCAGAACACTAAAAAACATGTATTGTGTTTAAATTAATATATTAATTGTTAGTTGTTTATTTATATTAGGTTGCTGTAGATATTTTCTTATACTCTCTGTCCAGAGATAGAGTAAACTAAGAAATATGTACCCCATTACATCATTTGTAACGTTATAAGTTAAACAACTGCGAGGAAATGAACATTGAGAACACTGCGTTCAACTCGTTATTTTTGACGGGTTTAGAAGCTAATAGTAAAAGAAAGAAGATAGATTTTACAGTTTCTGAAGATTCCTTTTATGGCATGTCTTTCAGCTCATGCTTCAACGCAGTCTCCAGAAGTAAGTACATATTTTAGAATAGTAAACTACAGGAACAAGTTACACAAGCGCCTTGTACTCCTGGCATGGCAACTACAATGGGTATTGTTCCTACTAATAAGAAACAGGGAAAACGGTTTAAGACTTCCTATTACGAGATCATTTACAAAGCATTTCGTCTTTAAAGATGCCACGCGTTTGGCTGTGTAAACTAAGCAAAATCAAAAAAAGGACACATGAAATGTCTGAAATTCTCCATTTCTTTTGAAACAATGACAATATATTATTTTCATTGTCATGTTTATATGTAAAAGTAGATCAAGTACTTGCTTAGTGCACAAATTAACTGGAACGCTGTCGTTCGAATGTCAGAAGCAACTAATACGTGAGAATCGAACGGTGCACAGGTTGCTGAGCTGCAATTCCATACAAACCCAGAAACTACAGAATCCTGAGTAATTGACAGGACGGCTTCAATGACGAAAATTCACTAAACTGAGATTGTTATAACTCACTAAGTGTAAACAGACATTGTCACTGAAACATGAAAGAGAGGCCACGTGATTCAAACAGCCAATCACAAATTTATAAAGTGATCCAAGTGCTAAGTAGCAGTCTTTGCTTTCCAAACAATAATGGAAAGAATATCCATCACTGACAATCGAAGAATTAATCCACCAAGCTCGAAATCTGATGTAAAGTACTGTAATACAAGTCATACAAATCTAAAAAAATATTCACTTTTTCATTTGCAAAAGTCAATGACTTTATTAGATGCGATAATTTTTTCGGTTAAAATAAAAAAAAAACGAGAGTGACGATTCCATATATAAATAATTTAAGGACTGTGACAATAATAATAATAAAAACATGAATTTGTATTCCTTCATCTTCTGACGCATATCCCATTCACGGATGTTTACGACCACATTCTGCATATCTTTTCTGTATCTTACTGTGCACATCAAACTTCCCGCTGCTAATAATCCGAATCATTCCAATATATTAACAGCGATTAGTACTCCAAAATTAATTTTAACTAACCTTCGTGCACTTCATGCTTTGAAAGATAATATTGGTGGCAGAATTAAGAATTCCGCATAGAAGGGAAAAAATGACCATGACCACAAGCTGGCGCGTGAAAATTTTCTTTTGTTTTTTAGGGAATCAGGGATTGGAATAAAATACCAAGGGAAGTGATGGATAATTTACCAAAAACGCAGAAAGAATGTAAAATTAAAATTCGTAAACAGAAAAAGTAGGTGGGCACAAGAAAGGGAAAAAATGGGTCTGTAAGAAATTGCTAACGGAGGGTTAGATCTATCGCAATTAAATTACGTAAATTAAATTAAAGTCATGAAACCATGGTTTTATCGAAAAAGATATTTGAAACAGAAATCCAAAAGTATTGATTAACACCGTAGTCTAAGTACTACTTTCAGAGAGTATAATTTCCATAATAGTGTTTTTATTAAATTCTAAGGATTTCAGAAAATTGTTTCGTCTGCATATTAGATGTGTGTGTCATAAGAAAAAGTAAGTTTTAAGCAGACGAATCGAATGAAGTTTACAACGCACTCTTCAATTTGTAATCGCAGCGATCCCTTTCGTAATTTCAACAAACAGCAGGCTGGAAAAGTGCATCACGAGATCTATTACTCGACTGTGTGAATGTATACCGCGGTTGCGGCATAACTCCTGCAATTTTGAACTGCTCTAATTCTCTCTGACGCTGTACGAGGCAATACCTACAAATCGCGGTTCGACACAACATGAAAAAGGTATCTGACATTCTGAAAACTATAAATCCGGACGAGAGCTCACGCTGAAGCTATGTTATACTATTACCATTTATAAGCATGACTAATATACTGAATAATGACTCCAGTGAATTATGTTGGGAGAAGCGCTTTCACAGAAATAACAGTCAAATAATGCAATCGATTTAGCCAGTAATTACATATCTTTTTAGTTTAATATCAAAATAGCAAAAATTAAACAGAAAACAACATGTAAAAATATACGAGATGGGGACTAACCGTCTAATACAGACTTTTTACTTAATTAACTATGCATGAAGAAGCAATAACAATTGTTTAAGTTAGAAAAGCTTTAAAGGAAGAATCCTTTACATTATGTTCGCTTATGTGGATTTACAAGAATAAGTCAAATAATGGAATCGATTTAGTCAAAATTAATGTACATTTTCAATTTACTATCAGAATAGCAAAAGTAAAACAGAAATTACAGCGTAAAAAGCAAGGAGATTAAGATTAAACTCCTATGACTGGCTGTTTTTTTTTGTTTGTTTTTTTTTACTTTATCTTTGCTCTGAAACGAGGTAATAATTTTTTAAGAAAAGAAATATAATTTTTATAGAATAACGCTCAATGCAATTCCTTGATCCTCACCCTGCAGCAAAAAGTTTGAGCTGTTATCATGATTCAGGCTGTATTTTAGCCTAACCACAAACACCGCTAATATTGCCGCTAGAAAATCAAAGCTTCAATCACACGCGCATTAATACATTCACAGTATCGCATGCAGGTGACAGACATCATGCATCACTGTATAAGCTCGACCATAAATTCTTATCAGTTCTTACATTTATCTGTTTCGTGATTCAGATCTAACGGCTGACACAGTTGGAACTACTTACATGAGGCTAAAATAATGATGTCAGTGAAGGAACAGGACATTGAAACTAAATTCTAACAACTTATGACGCTTAATATTAGTTTTAATTGTGGTTTAGGCTGCACAGATCGCTGTGAATGTGGAACTACTATCATTCAAACGAAGTAATGATTTCAATAACATGGCTCTTATGAACAAATTATTTAAAACAATCACTTATGCCCTCTGCCAGTTGTCATTCTAATCTAGACTACATTTTAATCTAATAAAAATACCCACTGCTGCTCGAAAATTAAAGCTTTTTGTCTTACATATCTGTGGGCAAAGAATTTAACGAAAACATCTACGACGAATGAATATCAATAAATAAAAAGCAACTAATACCAAAGCGCATCACCTCAAGGTGGTAGTAACATCTCTGGCAACGAAGGCCGGATGGGTGACGACACAGCGTGGCGGACACAATGACCACGCTTAGCCTTTTATTAGTATTGACTATAGCAGGTGCGTTATGAGGAAGATTTACTTTTTGAATTGGTAAACATATGCTAGTAAATGTCAATGAAGAGCCATCGACCTGTAATAATGAGTGTGTGCGCTGTTTTCCGAGACGGAATTGGATGCGGGGAGTAACAACAAACTTACAGCTGCTTATCCGAGGTAAACCCGCCATTGTCGGCAGCTATCGCGTTTAATTTTGTTACAGAAGATACATGGAAAGTCGGGGCGCGCCGCGCATATCTAATCACGCTTCCTAACTTATTAACGCCCCAAACAACCGCTGCTTTAGAAATATTAGAGCAACTTCAAAATTTTAATTAACCACTGACACTTACTCAAGTGTGTATACTTAAGAAATAATGTGAAATGATATTGTCTCCAACAAGCAGCAGCTTTATTTCCTACCCAACAAAAATTATACTTAACAAAAAAATTATGTGCCGCTGATTTCGATTCACCTCTTACAAGACTTTGTTTTTACAGCAATAATACGTAGAATAAAATTCCAGCTACAACAGGCCCAAAGAAGAACCACGAATATGAAGTTAAAATATCAATAAAGACATTGAAAATAGAGGACAAACTGAGGAGTGACTTAATTCACCTACACGTCGAGTAGGTAACATAGGATACAGGGATACAGTAGTATTTACCGAACCCCTGTCTAAGCAGGAATTTTCATAAGCCCTTATCTCGACTTTCACCTCTGGTACAGCTTGTTGTGTAATGAGGAAGCACGCCAGAACGCTTCTGTGGCTTGGATTCCAAGTCAAACTTAGGTCGCCACTAGGGATAACAACCCTAGTTCGAACACGGATGTGTACACACCCTAAGCAAACTCAAGCCAAACTAAGGCTTATAAAGTGATCCTAGTTGCCCCTAACAAAGACACATACATCCAACAGTAGTATTTATCGACATTATAAACAGAAATGACACCCTTAAAATAAAATCTTTGCCTTTCAAGAATATCGTGATTAATCAACGATACCACTCAAACATTACTTTTACAAATAATACTAATTCTGTTTATAAAAAATCGGTATTATTATAGTTACAAATCAGGGGAGTGCGAGAAAGCACAACGAGAGAGAACATTGAAGAAGTCAGTTTGGGGCTGCGAAGCGGAAGATTTGAGGTAAACTGTATATCTCAAATCGACAATGTTTCCAAAGATTTAACACACGTTAACGTAATGACTGAAATTCTTCACGAAAATATACATAAAATTGGAAAAGAATCCCATACCAGAATATTAAAAAGACAGAGTATAGGCAAAATTTAAAAAAAAAGATCAAAACAATACACAGAAATAAAACACATAAGAGATCAGATGATAAGTTGGTAACTGTTAAGTATTTGGCACCATTGATGCTCACACGGATTGTGTAATGCAATCGGCAAAAGAAAACTCAGAAAGACAGAATTGGCTTATAATAACATGTAAAACCGATACAGCAAAAAATCGATATCATTCCAGGCAAAAGTTAGATACTTCACAACAGAGGCACTTAGTGGATGAAATAACTGACGCCAGATAAAAGACAGGTACACAAAGAACTGGAAAAAAAGGAATGGGAAATACTCTCGAAAACTTAGGATACAAAAAGAACAAAGATAACTTTTTGTAATAGGAAAAAAACCGAATATTTGTACAAACTACGTACGAAAAATAATACTAGAATTTTATGGACACTTACACAGAATGGACAAGAAAATACTCTACTTCAGTTCTAATTTAAAAAACACAATTGCATGGCTAAAACACAAAAGAAAGGCGAGATCACGGAAAATATCGTTAACAGCAAAGAAGACTTTACAAGACTTATTTTCCTACAAAATTTTTGGTGCTTCAACCAAACAGAAAACCCTAGAGAGTAATGTTGCATGAACATATAAAACCATTGGCACAAGCATGAGAAAGTCCTATAAGTGACAAAACATTTTCGAAAAAAACTGCTACTAGGATCCTCAGTTGAATTTGTAACGCGTTTCGTAAATATGTTGCTATTTTACCCAATGATAAGCAGTTTCATCATCGAGGTACCAAGATGGACAACCCATGAAAACGAGATTTGGCAATATCTCTCATGTAACTAAATTCTCCAACCTGCAGGACTAAATCGTGAAACAAACTATGAGAAAATATCTAAACTACAAAAGCCTACAGAATCAGCTGGAACAGATACGACAAAAAGTCAATTACCCCCAATTCAAAATTAAGACACTATAACACTGTAATGAAACTAGATGCATGATACGCATCGGAAACTTTGATTATTGGGGGTAGATCATTAATTAAAGATATTTAAATGTAAAAAAGGAAAATGTTAAGGAAAATCTTTGGCCCAGTTTGTATATGAGGAATTTGAACTATATCAGCGTTCGGAAAAAAATTCAAACAGATTCAGAAAAAGACGAATTAAATTCTTCGGCCATATTATTAGAATGAATAATAAAAGACTAACCAAAAGAATTCTCAACCTGGCCATTTCAATGAAAATGAAAAACAATTGACTAATTGGAATCGAAAAGGATCTCCAGGAAATTGTAATCACAGATGATATCATACAGGACAGATGCAGAATTAGTAGCATGGTCAATAACCACCAATTTGTCAACAAACAGTATACTACAAGACGGAACACCTCTACGGAGGAACGTAGGAAAGAGCTCTGCGAGAGGATGAAGAGATTTAGGGAAAAGAAGAAAAACAAAACTGCTAAATAAGTTCAATCGCTCTCCTCAGTTGGGCATAACGACGGAAGAAGAAGAAGAGTAAGCAGTTTGAAACTTTCGTACCTCAACCTTCCCCTATGTCCTCCCAAAAAGTTTATTTTGCGTTGTTAAAATGAAATGCTCAACAAATAGCAGATATAAAATAACAAGGAGAGTTTACTGACGTACACAGATTTGCAATATCTCTTTGTACTTGATACTAGCTGGCGTCCACGACTTCGGGTTTGTCAAGAAATTTGAAGGTTCTGTTTTTGCACAGAACTTTAAATATTTCCACGATAAAAAGTAGCCTACTTTACTCCTTGACAAATCAGCAACCCGCCAGTGAAAGTCCCGTCAAAATCGGTTCACACTCTAAATACGTTGCACATAAATTATTGATATTTGTTAATAACTGAAAAAGTTTATATTCTAGAACATTATTCCAAAAAATTCTAGGACATTTTAGTACATTCTAGATGATTTTTAGAAGACTTTAGACGAAATATGTAAATGCCATAGGTCGATTACTTTCAATCATCATATCTCCTACACCCCCACAGTTACCGACAGGCAACCACCATAGTGCACGATGGGAGACTGGTAGCTACTACCATACACATATACTGTGCTAGGTAGTTGTGGCTGCAAAGTGAAATACCGGGACACACATGCCTATATATATATATATATATATATATATAACAGAATGCAATTATATTGAATTTTTTGTCTGCAATTTTCAGTAACTGGTACAAAATGATGTTTACAGAGGAACTGAATAGTTTCGGCTACTGCTAACCCCTGAAGATGGCTCTACCAAAGCGAATGTTGTGCACGATTCGTTGCGTCTCGTCCGCGCAGGCGCTGCGGTGAGGCAAACTGCGTCTCGGCGGCCCCTGGGCCAGCATTAAACTAAAATTTTAAGCAAACAATGTGTGTTAACGTAAACGAGGTATGTTGTCACAGAAGTCGATAAAAATTCCTATCTATCGTTGTAGGATTTGTAATAGTTGAGAAAATAATACAACATCTGATAAAATGTATCCGAACACCCCTATGTAATGAGTAGAGACCGGATTATATCCAACACAAAAAGCTAGAATTATGCATGCAAATATGCACGAAAAATACTTAAAATATGGTTTAAAAGTGTCAAAATATGCAACACTATGTAATATAAAAATATTAATTTTCTGATTTTTTATTTCAAAGTCAGCATGCAGTTAGTAAGTTATTGAATAACATATTTATATATATATAATTAACAATCATTAAACTTTGTTTACCTTTGTAAATGTAAACAATCGGCTACTGTTTCAAATATTTAATAATAAGATTTTTTCTTCGATCTATCAAAATAGTTTTATAAGCGGATATGGACCGTTCTACATTCACTGATGTAACTGGGCAGTACTTGAAATTGGGCGCTGTGTTAGCAGTCATTGTTTCTGGAAAAAGTTCACCCGTCCCATTACTAAAACTATCAATTTGACACAAAGGTTCAAAACCTGGGTTATTGTTCAAACTTCGCTTTAAGTTTACACAGTAAAGTAACAGTAACTACAGAATGCGTCACTGAATGTCACATGAATCCATCAGGGTCATTTCAACCCTTCTAAAGTTGTACAAGTCGACTGTTAGTGAAGTGATTGTGAAATGTAAACCCGAAGGAACAACCACAACTAAACCTAGACAGGAAAGACTTCATTAAATGACGGAGAGGGACCGTCGAATATTGAGGAGGATGGTGGTTGTAAGAAATCGCAAGAAAACAGCAGAAGAAATCACTTATGAGTTCCAGAGTACTACCAGCACAATGACTGTGCGTCAAGTGTTAAACAGAATGGATTAGAAAGGTCGAGCAGCTGCTCATAACACAAAAATATATGTAGTCAATACTAATCGACGTTTGGGAGGTGTAAGGAACGATGGTGTATGACTGCAAAAAAGTAACTTGGAGCGATGACTCACGTTGTACCGCGTCAATCCGATGGAAGGGTTTGGGTTTAGCGAATGCCTGGAGAACGTTACCTGCCATCACCTGTAGTGCCAGCACTGAACTACGAAGGTAGCAGTATCATGGTATGGGGGTATTTTTCGTGGTTAGGATGTGGTCCGTTTACTGCGGGTAAGAAAACTCCGACTGCGGAAGAATATAAATACAACTTTAAACTTTTGTACATTGCTTACAGCAGAGGACCAGGTCGGAGACGGTAACTATTGTTTGTATCGACATGATAATGCATTCTGTCAAAGTTGCATCTGTAAGGCAATGGTTTGTGGATAATGACATTCCTGAAATGTACTGACCAGCCCAAAGTTCCCCATCCCAACTCCTTCATTATAACAGTTGGGTCCTGCGGTAATT
>JARYHS010011817.1:0-24999 GCA_031002005.1 Vandiemenella viatica
TTTCCAAAAGTCGTTCATTTCTTACTTTGTCTGTCCACCTAATTTTTAGCATTCTTCTGTAGCACCATATTTCAAATGGTTCAAGTTTCTTTCTTTCCGGTATTCCTAAAGTCCATGTTTCGCTACCGTAAAGTGCTGTGCTCCACAAATATAGTTTTAAAAAGTTCTTTCTATTTCCTAGATCAATATTTGAAACTGAAAGGTTTCTCTTTTTCATGAAGGCTCTTTTAGCTAGTGCTATTCTGCTTTTAACATCCTTCCTACTTCGGCCATTGGTTGTAATTTTGCTTCCCAAGTAACAGAACTCACTCACTTCTCCTATAGCATCCGATCCTGTTTTTATATTTAATCTGCTACTATTGGTATAATTTCTGCTACATTTCATCACTTTTGTCTTACTTTGATTTATATTCAGTCCAAAATCTTCCTTCAGTATTTTGTTCATGCCATTCAATAACTTCTCAATATCCTCAGCCCTCTCTGCTAACAAGACAATGTCATCAGCAAGTCGTAGTATACTGATTTTTTCTCCCTGAAAACTTATGCCGCATGGAAATTTTTCTTTGACTTTCTTCATTGCTTCATAAAATTAAGAGATATGTATCACACTGTAATTGAAACGTTCACTCCTTACACATAAAACTAAAAAAAATCACACTATCTGAATATTATTGTGACTTCGAATATTTAGTTTTTCTGTTTTCATGAATATAGTAACTAAACAGAATACTTGAATCAGACGTAGTAAGCATTACTGATATTTCATTTACTGTAAAAATGATGCATTTGGCCAAAGACGAATATACTGATCTTTGGATTGTTTATATTTTATTTGTCTTTGGTTACATATTCGCAGTTTCATGATAAGTATAACTAAACTGAAATCGTTTCTCAAAAGACTACATAATATATTAACAGTAAGAGTCCAGGATTGTAATATTTATGGTAAGGAATTTTTATGTTTAGTATAGATAGTACAGGATTTCCACTAGCGTTGAAAGTGAATATTGATAAACAATTATATCGCTTACCGGAAGTTCTCGAGATATCGCAAGTAAAAACCAGTTATATGTACAGTTCCTTGTGCCATTGGCGACGTTTTTAAACTGCTTTAACCCGCATTTTAACCTATCCACAAGAATAAACTTTACATGGTGATACAGACATTATTGCGCTTGTTTTATTCTCTTGCAGTTCAAACTGAAGTAGTACTATGAAATTAATTGCTATAATTTATGTTACGCGTACTTTGAATTCTGAAATAGACAATGTTGTCATTACAAAAAACATATTTAGCCATGCATTTCATGCGATTAGGTGTATCTGCATCGTTTGATTTTGAAGTGGTAATATCTGTATAGATTGTGGTTAGGTCAAATACAGCCGGAGCCACAATGTTCTTGGAACAACATAAGGCATAAGTCATTCAATTATTGTTAGTAATTAATAAGCCTGCTTTAATGAGTGCCATGTTAGTAATGACGTGGAATCCCCCCCTCCTTTTTTTTGTTCAGGCTGCATTTCAATATAACCACTTCAATTTTGAGATACGATACGATGAAGAATGTTGGATCGAAATTTAGGTGGGTGCATAGGAGTTATACGCAAAAAATACATGTTGTTATCCATGGCATGAGTATGTACACATATGGTATTCGAAAACTTGCCAGCAATTTTAGATTCGTTGTTCTAAATGCTATCGTTGGTGGCAAAGATATTTTTATAAATGGCCGTTGAATGTACTCCAAAAACTATTGCAGATGGTAACTTTCGTGTTACCTTATGATTAAGGTACATTTGTTTTGGCATTAATAAGCACTTTCTATCATCTGTAAAATATGTCCCGAATTTCTGACCACTCGGTACAGCCATATTGGATCATTAGCGATAATGTTTCACGAAGCCTTAATTTCTTATTTTTCATACATTATATTGTATTAAAATATAAGAATAACAAAAAAACTTCTGAACTATAGTATGAAAACCAAATCTAAGGTAGTAACTAATAGAAAGGAAAATATTTAAATGAAATCTATATTTTTTTCTTCCACGAATTAATATTTGATACTGAACTAAAAAAGCTGAGTATTTCTATACATGCCAAGACATGCGCGTGCAAAGCAGCGGGGAAATGCTAGTATTAGTTTCTGTTCCTTTTCATTCCAAGTCAAGTAACTGCAAAGTTGAAAGCGTACGCCGGATGCTCAGTGTTTCAGTACACTAAATGACTATGTGTTACTCTGAATTAAAATCATGTCCTTGCAATGACCTGATGACAGCGTTTATCATGAGCTGCGCAAAACGAAAAGCTTAAACCAGTAGAACTGCGGATTGCAGGGGACCTATAGTTTAATGTGTAATCGGAACCACTGAAGCGTTCTGGCGTTGTTCTCATTACATTCCTAGCTGTGCCAGAGATGAAGATCTGGCTAAAGGTCTTAGAAAATCACAGCCGAGTCTGGGATTCGAATGAGAGTTCTTTCAATCTCCAGTCAGACACCTAAGCAGGCCGCTCGTGTGTCACTATGAATAGTGAATAAACTTTTATGTCACCTGTAACCAAGAATACAAAGAAGAACAATGCCATTCAGATTTAAATTTTCTATATATCACTTTATGAGAATGCCTAGATGGTTCATTCAATACGCCCGAATTTATCGTCGTTCCTTGTACCAATCCTCTCCAATCTCAACTGACCACGACAAGGCGGAAAGCAAAAAGTAAGAAAAAATAGAAGAGCTATGCCATAATTAAAATTGTCCAGAAATTGGAGGGTAAAAACCAGGGAGACAGTGAACCAGATCTACATACTGGAACACTGGCTTCAGTTTTCTCTGCACTACCATCTCGTTGAACAGGCGGATTCTGTTCTGCACTTTACTATGAATATCATCTCCGGTATAACAAATCCATTCATCTTCCACAGCTGCCAATGGTCTGGCAACACCTACCCTGAGAAGAAAAGTAGCTGCTGTTCGTTGATTTGTGAACTGTCACTGTCACAGCATTTCAGTGCTATACGAAGAGATAAAAAATGTATTGACCCTTAGATTATATCTAAGGAGATTTTCGTGATGTTTATACTTTGAAGTACACGAAAATTAAGTTTGATATCAATGAAAATGGGATAGACATCTGACCGAGGACTTAATCACCCTTAACCATTGCTTTGATTCGAACGTCGCGAGTGTGTAATGCTTTATTACTACCAAAAACCTAACGAAGAAGAGCAAAAATTAACAGCAAATGAGGAACACTTGACTGGTCTTCAAGTGACTATGAAACATGCTCCAAGATTGCTTACCATTTCCTCCAGTGCCATCTACGAAATAATTATACACATTGAAAGGACTGACACTCCAATAAAATTCAGTAAAATATAGTCGTTTTGCATAGATCACAGTCTAAACTCCTTAGGATGTGGAAAGGAGACAATTTACAGCAAAATAAATACGTAACAAAATAGATTTACACCAGAAGGTATACTGTCCCACGATAATATGTATATTAATTATAACAACTATTGGCAATTATGTTTTAGATACCGGTGAAAGAAATTCTTTATGGATCTGAAGGAAATGTGAACTAAACATTGATTTTATTTTTTCTTGCTCTTAATATTTTACACCTTGTGAGACATTAAGATGTGTTGGGACCTTTTTAAAGATAAGTATCCTGTTTTGAACAAACGACAACGACTTGAAATCCTCGTGAAGATCATTTTACTTCTGGTGGCATAATTTGTGAATTTTACTGTTTGTTTCAATTAGAGTAATTGGTGACTACAAAGAACGATAATGTGTATATTTAAGTTAAATTTCCTATTTTCTTGTAGGAAATTCTTCTACTAACGCCACGCGGGAAACGTATTACCAGATGCAGAGCAATACCTAAAGAGAAAGATAACAGCCTGCCAACTGTTATCAGATTTTAGCCAACGAGAACTTGGAGTGTTTAGAAATGAGGAATTAAACACGCACCTATTACCATTAATTACTTGATAAGGTAAGCATACAAAAATTTTGGTATGAATACCGTTTTTGTAATTCCAGTTGAAATGAATTCAACATCCTATGACTGAATTATTGGTTGAATGTTTTGCTGCTAGGAATACTTGTTACACAGTTGAAAACAGATCGGCAAAATATATACTTTTAGGTCATGAAGCAAACAGAATGAATAGAGGGTGTGCCAAATGTAAATTATATTTCCTTGTATACTAAATATATTAATTCAGCCAGTACAGAAGACATTTTTATCAGAAGTATATTTTGACCTAATTTGAACTATCATAGACCAGAAACCAAATTTCAAGCTCATTTACAACTGTTTTTGTTAGGATTGAGATCGTCCTGCCTATTTTTCTTATTCACCTTTGCGTATTTCACAAAGTATAAAATCAATATTTTCTATTTAAAAGTTATTTGTTGTTTTTAGGACAGTGGATGATTGTTTGTTTATTTCAGTTGGGATATATACGTAATAGAATATTTTGAATTAAAGAATTAACAGTGGGTATTCAATGATCAAATTTTGGTTTCTCGTTTACAATTTTTTTTTACACCATATGTTTTTAACCATTTTCTTTTGACTGTAATAAACAAGATGGATTTTCGTAAAATATAATAGAAAGTTCGAAATAAAAGGAGCAGTGACTAATTAACGATAATCGGTTAAGCATAACTTTTTATTTTTTATCAAAAATTTATAATAAATTTCTGTCACTGTAGGATGATTTCATTTTCTTTTACTTTTTTTACATCATAAACCCCGTTTCCACAAACAAGACAAATAAATGAAACTGTAATAAGTATAAATTATCCGTTTTGATAATTGTGGATTTCATTTTAACATAACTCACCAGACTTGAAGCATTCACTTACAGAAATAAAACACTTAGGGGGAACGGGGGTTTTTTGAATTAAGTATGAAGTTCATCAAGATATCCTAACCTCTTTTTTGTTCACGTTCCTTTGTATACTATTTACTACTATAACGAAACTTTATTTTAAAAAAAACATGTAAACAGAGGAAACATTAGAATATCCTTTGTATTTTGTTTACAGACTTTTTTTCCAACTCATAATGGTACTGGAATAAGTGTATAATTTTTCGTCAAACAGCCAACATATACGTGTGAACTCTTGTTTTAGTGCTGATCTTACTTTGTTTTTGGAATATTTCCTCATGTAAATATCAACTGCACTATCTGCTGAAATAAATCTTATGGAGGCTTATTAAAATCTCAAAGGGAATTAAATATTTTTAAAATCCTGACAGAACTAAAACAAATTCGGTGGAAGATAGAAATTGAGAAACGGTGCCCCAGCGGCAGAACATACTCTCAAATAAACTCCGGGCCTGCTTTGTATTTAGGAAACACTCAAATATAATTTGCGTTCTAATAATTAAATGTATTGCTTTCTACATAATTTTACCTTAAATCGATTGGATTCAATACAGCTTTATTTTGAAGTGAATTATTTTATTTCTTATATACGTATATCTTAATGTTCTTATTATTTTACCCGAGAATCACTTGAAACATGAAAGATCGCAATAAATGAACTATTCTCCTTTTTACATATAAAAAGTGCAGTTAACTTTCCTAAAGATTTTATTGAACATAACTTGAGTTCGCATTGGAAAAAGACAATATAGGTCTGAACATTCCACGCATAAATACAACATCCATAGCTAAAATCTGAAACATAAAATTAGTACCATTGGACTGATTATATTTTTCGCTGTTTTATTTATATCAAGTTACTTTAACAAAAAATAAATTCTGTCACAACAAGTTAAAAATAATCTTTATATCTTATTAAGCATTCTATTGTAAGACAGTTATAACTTTGATGAAAACTTTAAGTTCAAAATGTAAAATTGATAAATATTGCCCTTATATAAATTTATCTGCAGATTTGGGGAAGGGATGATGTCATTTCTAACGCCAGGTGAGAAGTGAATTCTATACATAGGATATATGTATATATAAAATCTTGTTAAGGAAAATTACACTAGGTAGAGGCTGTTTCAAATTATGATTATTTTCCAAGTTTCCTATAGGTGCCTCTTTGGTTAAGGATTTAGTTAGTACTTTCAAACGAAAATTTAAATTCCCTAGCTTTAGTTCTTCACATTCCAGGGTTTATTATAGAACCTATAAAATTACACAATCACCACTGTTATGAGAAACATAATATAAGAAAAGATCATAAACAAATATAACTAAGCAAAGAGACACAGAAATTGTTGTGTCCATTGACTAAATATATTGCAATGATAATGATGTGCTTGTTGCGACTACGTTGCGATTACACATTGAATTTAATAGGAAATTAAGAACAATGTGATGTTGTGGAACCAATACGTTTGTTAGTTACGATGGTAAAAACTAGGAAAAATTTCCAATGAATCATGGGAACCTAGTATTTTTTATTTATATTCTCTGTATGCTCATCATCTGATCCGAAAGAAGAAGGTAAAAAAACTTGTTTTTTTTTCCCATTCAAGCTATGTACAATTCAGCCTGGTTCAGGCGCAGTTATGGGATGAGAGGAATAATAGATATGATGGACATGTATTCAGAAAAGTACAAAAAAATGACAGTATTTTATCTGAAACAGTAGTCGAAATTTTAACATTTCAGTTATTAAGGCACCAAAAGATCGAAATACAGAAAATTTCTAAAGTGTTTAGAAATAGGGGAAATATACTCCAAAAACACACAGCAAAACACAAATACTAACAAGCTTAAGTCTTAGAAGGGTAAAGTAATAAAACAGGACCGAAGGACCCTGTGCTTTGGATAGCATATTTAATTTTTGAACCAAATAAATTACCAATTATTTAAAGGAAGTAACCAAGAATTGATGCTTTACCTAAATTAACGATATAAATATGATATGACAAATAATTACCGAAACATGGAATATCGGTTACATGCCTTCCTTAATCACAAAAGAAAATTTAATAGTTCCAACACGAAAAAACGTTTACTATTTCTTTATAAAAAATATTGTTTCGTTATATTTTTAGCTGTCGGATTATTACATCGAAATATGTTGAATGTTACAAAAAATTAAATAATCGCAGGACATATGTTCTAAAGTAGCAAGATTGAGGAATAAGATAAAATCTGTGTAGTGATCGTGTGGCTGTAACAGAAATATAGAACCACTGAAGACAAGCATCAATTAAAAAAGAGGAATGGCATTGCTGTAATTTATCGTACCCTATTCTAAACTTGGATAAAGAGGTAGTAAGTATTAAATAAAGTGATTTTTTTTTTTAGATGCGGCAGAAATAAAACGAAAAATCGGTATTTCACTATTTAGTGATATAATTCAAAAATTCATTAATAACAGTACCTAAATATTGGGATTATAACAGACATAAACAGATAGCATGAAAGTGATCAAAGAAGACGACAGTAAACGTAGACTCAGTATCAAAATAGGAAATGTTTTTTACGAAATAAAAGAATTCTGCTTTTAGGAACTATAGTTATGATTCACAATTGAAAAGAAAGTTATAAAAATCATATTAACTGGAGTAAAAAAAAAAAAATCATGTGCATAAACTCTTATATTCTGAAAGAATTTTATAAAATAATATCAATGGCACAGAGTGCTTCACGGAAATGATCATGAAAATTGAGAGTTCCAAAAACGACAGATGTTTGAAGCATTTAAAATAGAAGAGTATCGAAAATTAATCGGACAAATTAAGCAATAAATACTCGCCTTGTGAAAATTATACTTGAAAAAAGAATTTGAAAGAATCTGACGAAATTAAGACATGGAATGCTGAGTAGTATTTTAAGACGTAGGATTCGTCAGTTTGCCGGTACAGGAAGAAAGGAAGCTCTGTAAAGGAAAAAATCCTATGGATGCACAAAATGAGTAACGCAACAGATATTTGATAATAGGAGATAAGAGACTCCATCGTAGCAAGGGAGAGACTGATAATAATAAAGAAAGAATTATCTCTATACCGTGACCAAATAAATTCGTGAAGCTGCAAGGAATTACTATTGTTGGCTGGATGAATGAACTAGATTAACTTGGGTATTTTTTTTAAGTATGATATTCGTTAATAAGTCTCTGTAGAGGAAAATATTCTTCGTAAAAATGTAAAGCAGATATATACTCTAACGGGTAGTGTTTTGCATGGAAGGAAACAAAAAATAAAAGTAAGACTGAAAGTAAAACTCATTATTTTCAATAATGAGGTAATGTGTAAAACATAAATGATCAACCTGCTTATAAATGCAAAAGTTTTGAATACTATCATGCTGCAGTGAATGTACTTTACACAAAAATAATTTTATGTTTGCTTCAAGTTGTTTTACGCCATCAGAACTGATATTTTTCCTTTATGTGTTCTGGATCAGAAATAAGTTTGTAAAATTTTTCTTCACTCATGAAGAAGGGTCGAATCGCCTACGTTATCTCAGGTACATTTGTTGGCGTCTTAACAACCAACACAAGCGATGTTTCGTCCCTCGGCCCGCTCGAAGACGAACTGGTTGGCGCGTGCAGCCGAGGTGTCGGCAGACAATGGCGGCAGGTAGCTAGGGTGCTGCAAGAAGTCCGGTTTGACCTGACCTACTGTGCAACTGGCACAAGGTCGTCTCAGCTCCGACCGTCTGAGGTTGCAGCCCATTTGTCAATGCCTGTCTGGAGGCTTCAAGAAAATAATTACTGATATCTGTAAGAATTATGTAATTTAATGAAAAATATCCATTTTTGAGAACGAATCATTATTTGGAAGTACTAAGTTTCCAAAGTGTTTTCAGGATTCTGTTATCCATATGCCCCGAAAACCGATATCAGGTCAGTTACAAAGGTCAAATACATCTTGAAGTATAAAATCGCTCTGAGTAGAAGATAGGCCGACCATGGTGCACATAGGAAAGTGGAGTCCCAGAGATGATCTGACATTATGTGAAGACTGTCGCATGGATAGCACCGAGACATACGTAGACTCACTAGAGGTAACTGACAGGGAATACCCCAAGCTCGTTCTACTTGGAGAAGGGTACTGAATGTAAATCTCTACACGTGGATCTAAGAACCTACATCATTACATGATCGGATTTTTAGTTGACGATATATAATCAACGATTTTTTATTTTACAAAAATAAGAGTGATAACCATCTCCTATTTTTTGTTACATTTCGTAACTGTTTGAGCTAATGATACATGAACGGATTCGATTTTGTGTATGTCTATCTAATACATGCTTTGGTTTAGATGAAAAGTATTTACTCACAGTCAGGATTAACGAACTTATAAAGAAACGAACAGAACTTGACAATAAATCTAATAAAAAGCTTCAAACCAGGAAATTTTTCTAGAAGAACTCGTTTTTATTTTAATTTCATTGCGATTAAGCCTAACCAGAATAGTTTCATCTTTGGGAAATATCTTAGTATCCGTGAGAAGGATAAGTTTAGATTTAAGCCATTCCTACTAGTTAGTTGTGGCGATAACCCTTTTGAAGAAGAACGCCTTCTGAAACGAAAGATACATTAATGTACTGTAACATTTTTGGGTTGAAATGAAACATTAGTGCAGTGCAAAGTTCAGTGGTGATCGGTGGCAACTGCAGTAAACTCTGACGTAATATACAAAACGTTTTACTAAAACAGTTGTAGCACCCATTAAAAGTATTAATCGAAAATTAAAAGGTGAAAAAATTGTTACAAAGATAACAAGAAACGTGAGGATGTGTTAGCAAGAATAGCACCCACCCAAAAAAAAAAATATATATATATATAATTTATAACAGAACGAGTAGAAGATTGGCTAAGAATACTTTAATCAGACAACTGAATTATTAAATGTTTCAGCTACTCCTACTTGTATAATAGGACGTATATCCTACATGGTTAGTTAAAAAAGAAATGTTAAGAAGAGATTCCTGAATCGAGTTACCAAGTAAGCTAATGCCCGTCTCAGTATTGTGGCCTGGTACCTACACAATACCACACTAGAATTTAATCATCTCACTCACTTGGCGCAATAACAAATAACCTTGCATACTCCAGGAAATGATCCTGGCTACGTCCAGTAAAAATGTTCTGTAAGGAAAGATATATGTATATAACAAAGTAAATCACTATGCAGAAACTTTTTTTACACACCTTTTCCCATTTTCGTACGTATTTCCCACCATTCTTTAGGCATTTGTTATAGCGTAGAACCACTATTTTAATTTTCGTCTTCATGGAAGTATGCCAACCACCTTAAAACAACCTGTTTCACATTTTTCTCTTTTTTAACAACAGAAAGGGACGATTTTCATAAAAAGAAGACCAGTTACCAACGATCACCTGAATATTCTCGGTGAACGGATACCGTGTAAGAAAACGGCAAATACCTGTAAGTTATTCTGGATTATAAGCTTTTATTCAAACAATACATTCAAGGAAAGAAATATAACTGTCCTATATTAGAAAAGTACAAAATGAATCTCAAGACGAAATAATAGCTATACGAATCGATTGGACTTCCAATAAAAAATAATAATTTCGTATGGTCATAATGAAATGGCGACAGGGTTTCTATTGGCTGCGCATTCCGCCCCTGTAGTAGCCGCCTTAACCTGGCTCTCGTACAGGGGACCTAGAGTTTAACTAGAACCACTGACTCTGTCCTGGCGTACTTCACACGAGACAGCAAGCTGTGCTGTAGGTGAAGGATGGGTTAACGATCTTTGAAAATCTCCGCCGAGACAGGGATTCGAACCGGGGATATTTCTATCTCCATTCAGACGCCTTAACTACTGAGCCACCCGACCACTACGGATTTCCAATGATAACCTATGGTTGTCAAATATTGGGAATGATAAGCAGAACCAACTTGTCAGAGCTTCAGGTGCTCCACAACATATAACTTCGATTAATTTTGAAAGTAGACAGAACTACATGAAGCAGCAAGACTCAAAACAATGACAGAAATCATTTAAAGACTGACACGAAAATTCCACGAAAAACTAAACGACATACGGCAGTAGGAATAAAAATGGGAGAAATAGGAAGGGTAGTCCAACAGAGATGACTCGAATGTAAACTACCCCTGTCTATTATGCAAGATCCATCGTTACTAAAAATAACTGAATAAACAAAAAGACACCCACCTTTAAGCCGCTCAAAAATACCTCCACGGCCACCAAAAGAATGGCTTACTTTGAATACAAAGAAATAAAAAAAGAAAGACAAACTAGACGCACTTCTAGCCAGGACGCTAAACGCATCGTGGCCAGATATACGAAAGGGAGTAGGTAAAAGTACGATTTAAGGTGAAAAACAGATAAAATCGCTAATTTCGAGGTCTGCTCTGGAATCGCGTTGATCCTGCTATGGCGAATTTGATGTCACCGTCACGCGTTAAAAAGTAAGATTTTAGCTCAACATCTGATTAAAATGTTATATTTTGTTGATGATTCAACTCGACGAATGAGACCTACGAACTATAAAAAAAAATTTCGATATATTTATTATTTCACCCCATCAACACAAGCAAATACCAATTCGACTAATCTCTCGTGATCGCGTCTCACAAACTTCAGGAGATATATATATATCTACGTACCTCCTTATCCTGAAGTCGACAAATCTCACTTACAGCTTACAGTGCTCTTCTCACTATCTACACCAATTAGGGGGATATCGACTGTTAACTTTCAAACAGGCGCATTTAAGCGAAATATTACGTTGTTACTTTACCCTTAAGTTACCGTGCACTATGAGCCTATATATTACATTTTCCGTGAAGATATCTGTGGGTGAAGGTTGCCTTCATTTCGTATCTGAGTATTTTCAAGTTTACTGATAAAATAATTACAATTAAAACAATTAGTGCATGATCATGAAAAAATGATAATTGTTCTATTAGTGGTGATGAACTATCTTGAAAAGAAATATTTGATCAAGTTGCCATTATTCTAATAAAAGGTTGAACTTTATATGTAAAGCTTAAATCTACTGCACTTATCTGCCATATTAGAAATTAGATATAATTGGTAATTCATTATATCTATGTTCTGCTGGTGGATAGTTTTGATTTCATTCGTTAGAACTTGCTATATTAATATTATACATTATTTTCCGGTTTGAAATTATTCTTTCTCATATGATTATAATGAATATAATAATTCTAATAAATGAGATAGTTGAACCGATACTGGATAATACATTTCATGATACGTATGCATCTGGATAATCCGAGTATCGTCGAGGTATACCTGCTAACCCTAGGAAATGTTGTGGGAAAAATGTTAAATTTACTCCAATAAATATGATTGTAAATTGAATTTTTAACCATTTTTCATTTATTGTTATACCAGTAAATAGTGGATATCATTGAATAATACCCCCTATGATTGCAAATACAGCTCCTATTGAGAGTACATAATGGAAGTGTGCAACTACATAATATGTATCATGTAATACGATATCAATAGATGAATTTGCTAGTACTAATCCAGTCAATCCCCCAACTGTAAACAAGAAAATAAATCCTAATGCTCATAAAATAGATGGTGAAAATTTAAATTTTATTCCATATAGAGTACCTAACCATCTAAATACTTTAATACCTGTAGGTACTGCAATAATTATGGTGGCTGATGTAAAATATGCTCGTGTATCTACATCTATTCCTACTGTAAATATATGATGAGCTCATACAATAAATCCTAAGATTCCAATAGTTGCCATGGCATAAATTATTCCTAATGTTCCAAATGCCTCAATTTTACCTCTTTCTTGACATACAATATGAGAAATTATACCAAATCCTGGTAGAATAAGAATATATACTTCTGGGTGACCAAAAAATCAAAATAGGTGTTGATATAAAATCGGGTCTCCTCCACCAGCAGGGTCAAAGAAAGAAGTATTTAGATTTCGGTCTGTTAATAGTATTGTAATTGCTCCGGCAAGAACTGGTAAAGATAATAATAAAAGAATGGCTGTAATAACTACTGATCATACAAAAAGTGGTGTTTGGTCTAGAGTTATATTGGGAGATCGTATATTAATGGCTGTAGTAATAAAATTTACAGCTCCTAGAATAGATGATACTCCAGCCAGATGTAGTGAAAAAATCGCTAGATCTACTGACCCACCTCTATGGGCAATTGCTCCAGCAAGGGGTGGATATACAGTTCATCCTGTACCTACTCCTCCTTCTACCATTCTTGATATTAATAGAAGGGTTAATGATGGGGGTAATAATCAGAATCTTATGTTTTTTATTCGGGGGAAAGCTATATCTGGGGCCCCAATTAATAAAGGTACTAATCAGTTTCCAAATCCACCAATTATGATTGGTATAACTATAAAGAAAATTATTACGAAAGCGTGCGCTGTAATAATTACATTATAGATCTGATCATTTTCAATTAAATGTCCTGGCTGTCCTAATTCTATACGAATTAATATTCTTAAAGATGTTCCTACTATACCTGCTCATGCCCCAAAAATAAAATATAATGTTCCAATATCTTTATGATTTTATAAAGATTTTTGTCGCAAAATTATGGAAATGCAGGTAACAATTTTCGATCTGATACTAAAAGTTTCATTTTCAAATTGACACAAGTTACTGTTGATGCCCTCAAATTCTCTTCCTGATTCAATTGTGTGCAAATGTAATCAAATAATAAATTCATTGTGCTTATTTCGTCAGCTTGTGTAGATGATTAGTAAGAGCTTTAGTATATAGCTATTTAAACAAAAGTAATTTTCATCCATTACACCTTTAGTAATGATCCCCGCAGTGGAAGGGTTAGAAATTTATTATTCAAGATTCTCTTCTCAGGGAATTTATTTATGGTTTTGGAAAAATATTCTTCAGGAACTAATTGTTATAATTGTGTATTTGTGAACTATTTTCAGAAAAGACTACTTCTTAATTTTATGAACAAAAAATTATCTTCGACGAAAGACTGTATTTGAAAAATGTGCAGTAATAGTATCAATATTGAATCACAACCGATAAAAGTGTAAAAACGCACAATTTTCAAAGTATATTTAAAAACAAGTCATATTAAAATACAATTTGGTTAACACTCGTTGCTTTCTTTTAGTCTTAAATGAAATCGTATTAAAACGATAATAATTTACATGTTTTTTGATGTATTTCATATGAACAATTTCTATGTAACAGAATTCTGCCCTCCGCGAGGCCCACAGTGACCCGTGGGCCTGGCATTTGAATTTGCCCTCCAACAGCAGTGGTCTGGAATACGCTAGCTCAAAAACCTCAGCAAAGATCGTATTGATGTTTTTTATTTTTTGATTATAATTAAAAATCTCTACAAAGTTGTCATTGAGGATTTTATTTTTGCTTGTAAATAAACTTTGTTACTTATATCTTTGTTATATTTAAATATCTATTGTAACTATAGGCAAGTATTATGTGGGCCACACGTTAACTTAGAATCGTAATTGTGGCTCCTCTCCAAATTTGGTTGGACAGCCTTGATGTAACATGTCTTTCTTGCGTGAAAGTGCGGGTCATAATATCGCTGAAAACTAAAGTCATCATTTGAACTAAAACCAAAACTTCTGCCATATCCTTTAATCTGTATAGCGGTGTTTATGATTTTACTAGTGCAGTTTTACATATTACACTAATACTAGCATCTAATCCCGTCAAAGATGGTGGACCGAACACCATGTTCCGGTAAATTACGAGTATTTCTACGCAGTTACTTAACAGAACTGTTATTAAATATCGAGTAAATTTTTTTTTAAATGATGTAATGTTTTGTTTGTTAGATCAGGAACTATTCTAATAGCGGCATCCATACATAAAAAATCAACGCAAACATCGACACCGAATGTAAATAACATGTCAAAAATTACGTGTTCTCTGGCAATTTGTTTCTTTGTAGTTGCTTAGCTAAATATAACTTATTAAAAAACGATCTCAACTTTGATTTTATAATGTCGTACGTATTTGGTTTTACGTCGTTCCATCGCAGAAACATGTAGATTTAAACGATACCCATAAATTTCTTTATACTTGGTTTCAAATTTTAATTTGAAATAAAAAGATATTAAACCATTACAGAAACATAAACAGGCAATCGAAATTATTTTCTTGTTATCAGGGCCATATCTATGGACATGAAATATAGTGTAAGTATTTACAACGAACGACTATAAATGAACAAAAGAAACCAACTAATAGTTAATGTTTGGTTTGTAATTTAAAACATATTTAACCACTAGAGAAACAAAAGGAATGTAATCCTCTAGGTTATCACCACGATAGTTCGAATGTATTTTAATCACGGCATGTACCCACAGCATTTACATCGCTTAAAAATCATAAATACAGGTATCTGTGAATGTAACAGTTCCGAAATAGACGATATAAACCATATAATTTTCTCGTGTCTCAAATATAAAGCTCCCAGGACTAAATTCTTTAGACATCAAAACAACGTGTGAATTCCTTTCCCGACAAGTAATAGTTGTCTATTGCACGTTAACAATGAGGTTATATATAAATTTTGGCGAGATTTATAAAAACCAATAATATTAATATTTAGATTTCACAATGTTTTATATTCTGTTTGAGTATATAAATATTTCGTTTTATAAAGAAATTAATATTAAGATATAGATAAAAATGTTCTTTAGATTTTAATTATGCTATAATTTTTGTATTTAAGTATAAATAGTTTTGTACTCCTTACTAACAGTACATTTGTCATCTTAATTCTTGATTTTATAAACATGTATGTACTTCAATCCAGTGTTGTTGTAGATCATTTTTCCGCAGTTGCTCAGTTAATTAACTAATAAAATAACGCCAATTCAACTGTTTTATAGCCTTAAGAACCTGGAAACCACGAATGTAAATAATCAAAATTTCAATTTAGAACTAGGTTAAACATCATAGAATAAGGTTGTAATACTCAATGTAAAATTTTAAAGTAGATTCGCCGCTGATGATGCCTCGATGAAAGGCATAACGCGTTCGGCATTAAACAGTTTCATTGGCGTTATTTTATTAATTAATGTATGTATTTATTTGAAACAAATATACCACATGATATAAGATTTTTGTATAAATTTTCCTGCACAAATGACTTGTTTTCCTGTGTAATTATTTAATTATTTGTACAATGTCTTGATTATCTGTACAAATAGCAGATGGTTGTATAGTGCCGATGGCGTTTCAGGACAAATAAAAATATAATAGTGTTATCTATGGATAGAAAGCGACAACATCGCTGGCTAGTATTAGTCTGCAAAGATGATTGGTGCATGACGTTATAGTCTTCATCATGAACAAATTTGCCTTTAATGATATTGGTACATGAGTTTGACAAACTTCCTTTAACAGCCGTAATACCATCATCATTAGCATCTTAACCACGATGGGGAGGCATTTCTAAATTAGACAACTTGCTAACACATTTAAAGTGGTCCGTTAGCTACATGAAAAGCACTTCGCAGGACAGCTGAAATGCATCTCTACCCTAGTTCCTGAATGATTCTCTGTGGAGCTACCATCAAATGCTCTTGCCGTACGACAACATTAACTTTGGATGTTAGTAATTCACTGAAGAGAAAAATATTGAATTGATACGGTACTGACACAGATTAATGGGTTGCCTTGGAATTTTTAACTTCGAATTATACAACTCTGTGATTAATTGAAATCGGTGCCTAGAGGAATATTTTGTCCAGTCTTGCAGATCTGTATCTGATCTAGTTTGTTAAGGTAGGAAATACTGCATCAACAAAAGTAGTAGCAAAAATAAGAGTGCCGTTGGGTAGACTGTTAGGACCACTGCTGTTCATTATTGTAACGAATGATTATCCATGTGGTTTATTGTGAGAAGTTGGGTTATTTGCAGATAACATATGGTACATAGTAGTATCAAAATTAAAGAGGACTGGGAACAGTTTCAACGTGACCTAGGCTGGATAGTTGGATAAGTCAACATCGAATGAATATAAATGCAAAGAAGAGTCAACTCATTAGGAACACACATAAAAACTGAAGGTTGATTATTATTTTAGGAAGGTGAAGGACTTCCTTGTTGAATTACTGAAGGGTAAATATCTTGGAATAACATTCGAAAGTGAATTCAATAGGACTGGATACACTGAGTTGGAGATATTGAATAATATCAAAATCCTTCATTTATTGGAGTTGGTGATGATGGGATGTTCCAAATAAGTAAAACAATTTTTTTTTACAAAACATTTGTCATAACATTGTCTGGATATCAATGTGTATTTTGGGTAGCAATATAGGAGTTGGAAAAAGCACAAGGGTAAGCGGCTATATTTGGTTGTGAAAATTACTACAGAACACTATCAATGATAAAGGAATTAGATTGAGAGGACGATGAAGAAAGTGCTGAAAGTGTACAAAGTGTATATGGACGACCGTGGTTGGAGGGATATTGGTAGAATTAGTAGGAGTGCATGGAAGGAAAAGAGATGACCATGACCACAAGGCGTAATGGGTGTGAACATTTTATTTTACATGTAAGGAAATTTCCAACTAGGCATATACTCCATTTTAATTAAATTAATTTTAAGTATTGATTTTATAATCCACGATGTAGGATAAAATATCTTGGTTTATTGTGTCTTCACACCCTCACAAAATGTGACACTAAACAGATAACATCAGAATGTGTGTAGTTTAGTGTTACTGACAAAATTACAAAGCACGCACTGAAACAGGGAAGAACAGTTTTTGGAAAATTATCATAAGTACAACATATAGTTTCCGTTGAGAAGATAGCTTCCAAATAAAAACGTACGTCGATCACTCAGAAATTCCCCATGCCATGAAATTTCATTCCCGTCGAGACAAACAGACAACACACATTTGGTCGTCAGCTAGCCCAAACACTAAAGCATCAATTTCCTTTGTAATTTTTATGCCGCATTCACATTCCCACATTACCTAAGTACAGTCATCAGGCGTGAACAACAGCGCGTGATGAAGAATAGTCACAAGATGAATATGAGGTGTAGCTCGCGTCTACATGGAATGAGATTTCATAAACCAAAATATCATAATAAAACAAAAAACTTAAAAGACTGCTGTCATACCTTTATGCAGTAAAGTACTCAGGGTTCATTTCATGAAAAAAAAGGACTTAGCGTGGTATTTCTTTGTAGTTGAGATTTTTTTTTATAAATATATGTGACGCACATAATTTGTGGCGGCCATATTTAATTTGTGGCTTCATAAGACAGGCCCGCGGCCCGCTCCTTGCCTGGCAGGTAGTGACCCCGCAGAGCGCGGTCGCTCGTAAAGCCTGGGTCCGGCGCCGGAATTCATTGCCTCGGGCCGCCGATGTCACCCATTACGCCCGCGTTTTTTGTCGTATTATTGCGTTAATTACAGTGTAATAATATTAGTTATAAAAAGCGGTAAATGTTGCGGCAAAATATCGGTGACGCGGGTCGCTGCATTTTCCTGCTTACAGACCTCGTCCGTCTTGCGCAGCCTTCACGTTTTCAGTTGAGGGACTTTATTAATGTAACAATTCAATTATGAAGGCATTGCTGGGCGTCTACACACATCTCTAAAATACTGAGGTGTAGCTGTTTGCTCAGAGCATAACGCTACGTTAACAGACGTTTTTTCTCATGCACAAACGTACAGGAACATTAGAATAGCTTGCCCCTTTACAGTAGGGCAAGCATAAAATTGGTGCACTGTAAGTTCATTGTGACAAGGTTTTATCGCCGCGTGTACAAAATCTATACCGGTCCGTTTCCAAGGGACTTCTTTGTAATGGCATCACCCAAAATCTACCGAACAGATTTTGTCGGGGTTTTCACAGTTATAATGTTTACGATCTGTCTTAAGATTCAACACGACCAGACGCCTGAGCAGGAAATGTTAATTTGTTAACAACCTCACAAGTTACGCTTTAAAGACCCTTAACACAGTCCAGAAAGGTTGCACCTTTCATCAAGGATTACATTCAAATTCATAAAACTTTATGAAAAATTATTAATTACACTGTACCATGTTTATGGCATAACAAAATTAATTTTACAAAAATTTATATAATTAAATTTTAGTTTTTGGAGATAACGGGCTTAAGATTTGTCCCTTTCCATTCTGTAAATGATGATTTAACCTTTTTTATCTTTGTGCTGTCTCTGCCAAGATTGTTACAGGTTTAATTTCCGATATCAGTGTACAGCAAATATCTTAGTCCGACTAAATAGCGGAAAATATTCGCCTCAAACTTATACATGTTACAAATAGAACAATACAGAAATGTTAGTGCAAAATATATCAGCAACTAGTTCAAAAAATTTCAGTTTATTTGTCTACGCCTGTGAAATGTGAGGCTCGAACAGATGTTTAGTAAAGAAATCACTGATACTGCTCCTCGAACCTCTATACATCTAACGCACTCTCATTCATCTAGACACCTAGATCCACAAGAGCGAATCTGCCGGTAAATTCTTGTTAGTTTGTAATTTTGTGTTAAAATTGATATTCCATTATTATACCATAATTTCACATTTACAGAACATCAAATTTATTCATCAAATTCAGAACTAGCTCAAAAATGACAAATTCGGTTATGACTAAACTTATTTAGTTCCAAGTATTACATCATCTCACAACATAAATTCTTACCTCTCTTAAATTTAGACACATATACTTTACATTTGATACACCTTCATATTGTCATTCAATGAGGTCTAGACTTCATGTACCAACATAATAAAAAGCTGCTCCACATTAAAGCAATGGCATACCGTATTAAAATATTTGTTGAAATTATACCATTTATATTGAAGGAATACTTGTCTTTTTTACGCCATTACGTCTGTTGCTCAGATATGTGTTATAGCATTTAAACATTTCATTTGTGTTATAACTAGACATGTTTTTGAAAAGTTTACACATTCAATTCAAATAAATATCTGCCAATTGATTATCCAGATCCCTAAAACGGACTTCCTACAACTGTTAATATTCGTAATCTACCCTCTCAGACAGATATTACACTTATAAAGCAATCAAAACCAACTTTAAACTTCATGACAGCAAGCGTTGAATTGTTTATAAAGTAACCTGCAATATACATTCGTGAAAAACTTTTATATTGTATCATTTTGAGGCAAATCATAAAATTCTTCTTAGAGAAATAGCTTCTGTTGGTTAACGCTGTATTTAAAATACCAAAATCATAGGTTCTCTGAATTAAATATTCCGTTTAACAAACAAAACAATTAAAAACATTTTATATCATATTTTTCGTTCAACGTTAGAATTTGTTATTATAATGTTTGAAAGCTGTCCAACAATTTTTCACCAACGTTTTGATCATGGCATTCTATCTAAAGTTACTTGTCATGTATAGGTGTAAATGAAATATTAATGATTCTATCAACCAAAAAACAGTTACAACTTAACATCGTTCCAGAAAAAGAAAATTTGCGTTTGTATATCGTAAAGACACAAAAATATTAGGCTAACTGGAACAAGCAATCTGCAGTAGTGCGTCTGAACGCAGTGAATGAGTCAGATAGAAAGGAGAATTAAAATTATTTTCTCGCAATATGCAACTGAGATCATTTTTCGCGCTCTGAATAAAGAAAATATTCTGGAATTCAGGAGATTAGGTGAAGTAAGAATATCGGTTTATTTAACATTTACATAAACTGATAGATCTCATTCGAACTGGTTCAATTTTTCCCGATATAATTATGGATTATACTATAGAAATATCTCTCTAAATGATGGGGAAAAAACTAATGTCATAGAGAATTATCAATATGGTATTTACGTGTAATACTTGTAGGAATTTACTTAATACGTGCCTTCGACCTATCCGTTGTATATAATTGTTTAATCAGTTATTTTAAATTATATATCATACGTATATAATTTCGTCTGAAATATGTCTCCTTCAGATTTCAATGAACACTTTGATATCTGATGCAATGGCAAGAAAAAAGTTACATTAATAAATTGACGTTTTGTTATAGATCGGAAATCCAGAATATATAAAAAAAAAATATGATCCTTTAAACTTCTCTCATTAATTACAAATGACACCATAATCAGCTTTGATATGATGTTAAAAAGAAGTTATTATTACCTGTAATGAAGCAACGATAGAAAACCATTCGCTCTGTTCCTTCCAATAATCTCCCATTTACATCTAGTGGCAATGATATCTTAAAAATGCCGTTTCCCACAATTCATCAAAGTTACTAAAGAAAATATGAGCATCAATAGTATATACAAATGGAATAGAAGTATCAAACTCCACTCAGGCCAGTGTGATTAATAGCATGTTTAGGAAATCTTTCAAGAAAGAAATAAAACACACATTCACGTTCCAGGATAATTAATTTCATGTGCTGAAAATGGCATAGGTGTTGAAACCTCTTTCATTATATTTTAGTGGCTTGTCTTTGTTATCTCAGTAGTAAAAAAAGTAGGTAGATAAGTAACTATAAATTTAGACCAAAGGACATAGAAATATGAAGAAAAACATTCCGTGGATATATAATATATCTCCATTATTACCTTTATATCGTGCTTTGAATTTAATGTAATTTCGCCTCTGTATTCTATTTGGCATTTATGAGTTTTTAAGTCATATAAACTTGCATTTTCACTAACGACGTGTGATTTTCTCGACATCTCTACCAGAATAAATTATCAGATCTGAACACTGTACTCAGTTACATTTTGACTTTGTTTGTCTCGTTGATCCAGTAAGACATCAATTTTATTTCTAATGGCTTACATCTGTCATCTGCTACAAAAAATCCTTATTTGTTCTTATTTTTATTGAAATGGTCACTAAAAAATAAATATAACTTTAACTACAAAAACAGTAGAAAAATACTAATAAAAATAATTTAAAATGTTATAAAAATATTTATTCTCTACGACTGCAAAAATAAATAAATAAATGATAACGTCTAAACAGTTGATGATGTCTTTATAACTAAAACAAAACGTGTCCGAGTGTTAAACGGTAACTGAAGGAACAATGAGGCCAATCAATTGTGCATGAAACTATAAAGAACTGTTATCCATCTCAGAAGTCAAAAAGAACTGAAGAATTTCCAGAGGAACTAAAGATTCAAACATTTACGCACTTCTCAGCCTTCGGATAAAATATACTGTTCGATGTATATGGCGAACAAATATTCAATACAAATCGAGAAATCGGAGAAAAAAAATCTACGAACCAAATTTTATCTCTATATGAAATTTTAAGTAGGAATTTCTTTCTTTAGTATATTCTTTGTGGATATGCTGCCGAATTGAAATATATGAAAAAAAAGTCATAGATTTTGTCCATATTGATGACAATGTTAAAGATAAAAGAAGTCGAAGGAGTGGTATACAATCAGCAGTTTTACTTTAATCTACTGAAACAGCATCTATCTTAATAGTGAAAGCGTCCGTAACTTACAAAATAGAAATTTCCTACCGAAAAACTCAAACCGAGGAAATTTTTATCGGTTTAGGAACTACTCCGAATAAATGTAAATTAATTACATAATAGGACATTAACCGTTCTTTTATATGGTGGCAAAATGGGGAGATATTGGATGAGAACACAGTTGCGATATAAATTTCTTGGAGATGATCGTCCTGTTGAAAAACATAGCGAATAAACAAACTTCTAGCGGAAAAGAAAAGCCGTTAGTATTTAAGAGTATTAAAACAAGTTGTTTCACATTGACTATTTTAAGACAATCATAAGAAATATGGAACGGTCGTCTTATCACGAATAATATGTAGGTGGTAAGAATAATTTTAAAATAGTATCCATATAATTTCAGAAAAAAAGTGTATTCAGATTATCTGTTTTGTTCTCGCGTCTAGATTTGCCAACAAAGCTGTGGAACTTTAAGGTATTATAAATCTTGGCGAAAAAGGGTCAAATATTATACAAAGCGTCTTATTAAAATTCAGCTTATGCGTTAATCAGTTTCCAGACACCAGAATTAAGAGTTGTTTAGGCGTTAATCAAACATTAAAAAGTTATGAGATTAGGAAACAAAGTTGATGAGTTAATCGTTCTGATGTATAGTTCAATGCTCTCAATAGAATCCAAGTTTTTATATTTGTCTGAGGATTTTATAAGTGCGAGAAAAATATTTTAAATATAAGTTACTGTAGTTTAGCTAATATTTACTGCAGAAATAGAGTTGTTGCTTACATTGGAAAAGATCACGGTTTTGCCTGTGCCAATATTGATTATATTGGATCAACATTTTCAAATCAGTGCTAAAAAGTTAAATTTCTGTGATGATAATGTATACAGAGCATCCTCTGTACGTTTTGCTGATTTTCTAAAACAGTTCGGTCTGCTACTAACATTTTAAGCGCAAAACTAGCTCCTATATATTTTAATGTATGTTTATTGATGATTTACCCTGTAATGTTATATTGGAATGTTATTTGCCCATTTAAACTAATTCAGATATTTATTTTTCCCACAAGAATTATGAATAACATTTACTCAGCGATCGATAATGTTTTCTTAGATTAATCAAAATTCTTTTATGGATTGGGATTCATTGGAAGACAGGAGGAGGATGCCTCGGTGGGATTGCACAAGGCTCATTGTTGGTTATAGGGTTTGGGGAGATATTGGTCAGAGAATTAGGAGTAGTGTGTGGAAAGGAAAAAATGACCATGGGCACAAACTGTCCCTTGATTTGATGCATAAGGGAGTTTGAAAATTGTCTTTTGTGCTTGAGGGTGTCAAGGGAAACGATGAATAATTTTCTAAAAACGCTGAATGAATTTAAGGTTAAAATTCGTAAAATGCAAAAGTAGATTGGTGAAGGAATTTAACACTAAAAGTACGTGAGATAATAATAAAAAATAAGAAAGTAGTAATTAGATGACTAGGGAAACTGCCATAGGAGCTGCGCTCCAACACAAATAAATTCATTTCAGTACTATCAAGCCAGCTTAAATGAACTTCCTGATCACGACACAGAATTATTAGAAACTCGATAGTAACTATTTACAAGAGTAATACTTCCATAGTTCATCCAGCAATGAATCACAAAACTATTAGTAATTTTATAAATTGACTAAATATCACAAACTGGAATTATCTTTACACGGCACAAAATAAACGTGTCTTGCCTCTAAACAAGAACAAAAACCATGGATAACTATGACATTAGAACATCATGCATTCCAAAAAAAATCTTTACATTGCCTCTAACATCTGATAATATAAGTTATTACAAGCACTATTGAAAAATATTTGAGATGGTTATGAAGTTATTAAAAATATGAAATGCAAACACAAGATACGTGTGTCTTGAAATAAAGCTTAAAAATGATTTACAAAAAAAATATCTGTTACCCATGAACTGACCATCAAAAGCTTCGCCAGTCACTGTAAGTATTTTTTTTGCGACAGATTTCCAAGAAAAATTTGAGATATATCTATTAAGTTTGAAATAAATGACGTTATTACGTCTCTTAAAACCAAATGCTCATTTTTTAATTTTTTTTTCTGTGCCTCTGTGGCTTTTCTTAGGTTTTGCAGCCCTCGGCCGCTCTACACTATAGTTACAAGATAGTTAGTTTGGGGACACATTTTTATTTGCAAATTTTGAGTGAAATTTTCTCCTCTGTAATAGTGGACTTATGTAACCTCAACATTTAAGATTATAGTTAAATTATTTTAATTACCTTTTTTACTTGTAGGAATTGTTTTGATTTCATATTGGCTGTTGTATAGTTGATAGGGGCACTTTGAATTTGTGTATTCGTATTCCAATGTGTTGTAATCTTTTTTCCCGCTAATCGTTATGATTCTACTTTTGTCGTCAGTTTAATAATTTATTCTGCAATAGATGTTGTGGAAGTAAAATTGTGGAGTTCCCTTACCGATCTGTAGTGTGGGGCGTTTCAGATTTGTGGAAGAAATCTGTTTTGCAGTCATTATATAAGACATGGATTTGGATA
>JARYHS010011820.1:0-40995 GCA_031002005.1 Vandiemenella viatica
AGTCTATTATTTTCCACATATCTACCTTTGTCAACTATTTGTTTTCAGTATACTGATATTTGCTTCCCTCTACAGTTGTTAACTTGATCCGCACATCATTAAGAAATCCTTCACTCCCACACATGTGGTTCAGCATCTCATATTTTTTATGATTTTTCGCAGTCTTTTTTCGCCCATTATTTCAATAGTCTGTTTATTTTCCACTTTATCTATTTAATTTATACGTCATCCTGCAAAATCCCTGTTCAAATATTTCTTTTTTTTCTTCAAGTAATTTAAAGAAGAAAGCTTAAACCAGCCGAAAATTTGTGATGTACTGTTACATTAAATTGATGCAAAATGAAAGGCATTTTTACACGTACAATAACTTAATGTCAGCTCAGGGTAACAAATAATTAGAAAACATCTCCTTTAATCTGCTTCTGGAGAAATTTATTAAAATTTAATTTATTGGCCTATGACAACGCCAAGTTTAATTTACACTGATGACTCTTCAATAGAGCTTTTACGGAAATAATCGGTAACGATGGGTCGAGCATCGAACAAAATAAACGATCTTGAAACGAAAATAATAAGGTGGGTTTTTTTTGCTTCGAGCTTTGATGTTGAAATCATTATTTTCTTCAGAAAACAGAACATTTGATTAAATTATAGTTTTATTTACGGAACTTACATTTTACATGTGTGTTTTCAATCTTACTGAATCATACAATGTCTTACATAATGATTCATAAATATATCTATATAGGTAACATAATTTTATTCGTCCTCTATCTCAGTACAACATTCATTAGTATTAGCACTACCAACACTAGTTCGGTTTGTGTCGGAATTTTCTGTTTCTTCTTCTGTCTCTTCTAGATCCATAACTTCAGAAATAGTTACATTTTCTTTTACTAGTTGATCTTGTATTGTACGCAAAAGATTTCGAGATCGCAATATCATGGGCGTATCCAGCGAATGGCAAGGGGGGGGGGGGGCTGCTGCCTCCACCACACTAGAAAAAAAATCAAGTTGCCTTCAGTACGCTTCGGCGAGTGAAGAACTGGCTCAGCAGCACTTTGTGAGAGGGAAGATTGACTGGATTATGCCTGATGAGCGTGCATCGAAATTTCGTGAAAAGAAATCATCATTTTTCAGCCCCACACCACACTTCCTCGAAACTAATATGAGTTGCCCCCCCCCCCCCAGATCAAATCTTGCCACCCTCTAGTTCATGATCCTGGATACGCCCTTGTTGCAATTTTAAATTGTGAGCAAAGTACACACTGTGCATAAAGACTGTGCCACTAATTCTGTATTACGGTCTTTTAAGTATGAATTTAAATCTATTATAATACAAACTAGGAGCTTATTCCTTTTACAATCGTTGGTTTACGCCAACAGTTGCAAGGAAACGATTCATAATTACTGACAATTTAAGGACTAAGTATCACTAGCTGAGAGTTTAACAAGTACACTAATAAGGAAAGCACAATAAGTAATAAAAAAGAGGCCCATGATAAATGTAAAATTCCTAATTTTTTGAAAAGATCCGTAGGTCTACAGATAAATTCGCAGTGCTAGTTCAAATGGCGAGTATCAATCCAAACAACGGGGAACGGGAATTCCTTCTCGCGCAAACCTACCCTCTTCGGGAAGGCCCCGTACGGAAAAGAAAACTTCATTCAATGTTGCCAATATTTTCGTAATTTTCTTTTCTACTAAAACAGAAAAATACAGTAGATTTAAAAATTAAGATAAATACTTAGTATAAACTCTAAAATAGTCATATTAAAATGAGTAAGTGCCTTACATGTTTGAGATTTAGTAGTTATGAAAAAAAACGTGTCCCAGAAAAAAACATGTTTTTTCCATAGTTTTTTTCATGTTTTTTTAAGTCAGAAAAAACGTTTTTTTTACAACACTATGGCTGACATGTGGGTTCTATGGGGTTTCCCTTATGACTTGCGACCGACTGTCTTCATATATCTACTGCTCTTGTATTCTTGCTCTTAGGACCTATCATCTTCTTCTCTTGTACTGCTAAATAAACTTGAACATGGAGGGAAAACGTGTATCTAGGAGAGGGAGTGGACAGCTACGAGTTACTTGTAATTAAACAATCTCTTCTGGAAGCCTCATTTAATCTGTACTAAACCGTAAACCATCTACAGCTGATGATGTAAAAGATTTTTTTTTTTTTTTTTAATTGGCATCTGGTTTCAAAGACCATGCAGCCAGCACAAATACATATAGTTATTACAATGAGTTACACGCCTTGTTGAATTACATCTACCACCATCTTTCATGATTTATAAACGTACATTCTGGGTACAAGATTAAAGTTATTACAAAAATTCCTATTACAAACAGTGAAACTTACAACACAAATATTTACATTGTAAACATTTTGGGGTAGTACAAATTTGCTCTTTGCATTAGCAGAACCATGTTATCACACCTTATACACTGTTGAAGCTAACAGATCTCATGTCACACTGTCCTTCATACTGGTCTCTGCCTACACATCTACATTTTTTTATTTTTATTGGCATCTGGTTTCCAAGACCATGCAGCCAGCACAAATACATATAGTTATTACAATGAGTTACACGCCTTGTTGAATTACATCTACCACCATCTTTCATGATTTATAAACGTACATCTGGGTACCAAGTTTAGTTTACATGTTTAAAGTTATTACAAGAATTCCTATTACAAACAGTGATAACTTACAACACAAATATTTACATTGTAAACATTTTGGGTAGTACAAATTTGCTCTTTGCATTAGCAGAACCATGTTTATCACACCTTATAAGCTGTTGAAGCTAACAGATCTCATGTCACACTGTCCTTCATACTGGTCTCTGCCTACACATCTACTTTTTTTTAATCTTTTATTGGCATCTGGTTTTCCAAGACCATGCAGCCAGCACAAATACATATAGTTATTACAATGAGTTACACGCCTTGTTGAATTATATCTAGCCACCATATTTCATGATTTATAAACTTACATCTGGGTACCAAGTTTAGTTTACATGTTTAAAGTTATTACAAAAATTCCTATTACAACAGTGAAACTTGCAACACAAATATTTACATTGTAAACATTTTGGGGTAGTACAAATTTGCTCTTTGCATTAGCAGAACCATGTTTATCACACCTTATAAGCTGTTGAAGCTAACAGATCTCATGTCACACTGTCCTTCAGTACTGGTCTCTGCCTTACACTCTACAAATCACATTTAGAGTACTCCTTTATGATTTTGGACATGGGGTTAGGATGTTTTAGATCTCACACGTATGCCAGTGAATTCTGCATAGCAGACATCTCAGAGAAGTATTTTGCTGTTTAGACAGACAGTCTACTGGTCACCGTCCCTTAGGATCGGGCGGATTTATATTTTTATGTTGTTACTCCACTATAAACGTCACAATGGCCTTGTACACTCTTCGGTCCTCCGTGCCCAAAATGTTCAAGGTGTTTGTCGGGAGGCTAACACCTAGCTGTTGCAGATCTTCCAACAGTCTGGTGGACTGCTGCCAGTGCCTTTTGCATGCAAATAACATATGATTTATATCCCCCTCGCTCGTCTCATCACAGCCGCAAAGAGGAGATGCTATTAGGTTTAGTCTATATAGATGTTTTCGGAAGCTACCGTGGTTGAATTTTATCCTAGCTATAATGCTCATGGTTTTTTTTGTTACGTACCATGTTTGGTACCACTGTTTGGATGGGATCGTTGGGTGTAGGTATCCGTAGTGTTTGCCTTTGTTTTCTATGGATTTTCTCCATATATTGTTCCATTTATCTCTAGTGTTGCGTCTGATTGTGGATATGATGTCTGTAGCTGGTGCCAGGGGGTGGTTTCTTCCTGATTTTGTTGCTGTTTTGGCTGCTGTATCTGCCAGTTCATTTCCTGGTATACCTGTGTGTGCTTTGATCCAGATCAGGTATACCTGTTTTTGGGCGCTCTGTAGGTGCTGTATCTGTTCCATGATTTTGTAGCCTAGTATATTTCTCCCGTTGCCAGCATGTAGATTGTTAAGTGATTCGATTGCGCTTCTTGAGTCAGACCAGATGATAATCTTCGTTTGCGGTGTATCTTGCGCATATTGTACTGCCTTTAGGATGGCTGTCATTTCTGCGGTGTATACAGTGGCTTCTTTCGGAAGTTTATACATGCCAACATTTGAGGTTTGTGTTACTACATATGCACACCCCACGCCCTCTTCAGTCTTGGAGCCGTCCATGTATATGTGACATATATCATTGTCTGCATCCGTGTGGTCGGCTATCAAGGCTCTATTCTGCTCTGAGTTTTCCCCAAATGGTATATTCATTTCATTATTGGGTTTCATGGTGGTTGTATCGTAGTTAACTTGGAAGCACGGGAGTTTCGATAGGGTATATATCATGTTTTGATATTGTTTTACTTCAGAGTACGCTGTTGCTAGCAGAGGTGTCCGGTGGTTGACGGTTCTGTGAAATAGTGCACAATTAGTTAAAAAAATTAGTCAAACAGTTGTTCGGTTAACTGGCCTTCGTATTTTCGTTGCTCTAGTGTGTGTTAATTCACGTCGTGTGGCCATAATAATGACAGAAAAACTTTCAATCAACGCACGAACGTACAAATGAAAGCTCGCCCCGACATTGTACGGCACATCCTGGAAACTATCGTCCCATATCTATAACATCTGCTTGTTGTAGAGTTATGGAGAATATTATGTACTTGAACATTATTAATTTTCTAGATGATGATAATTTGCTTACAACAAATCAACACGGATTTCGGAAGAAAGGATCATGTGAAACACAGCTGGCCCTATCTACACATGACGTAATGAAAGTTATTGATGCAGGTTCACAAGTAGATACGATTTTTTTAGATTTTCAGAAAGCCTTTGACTCTGTGCCACACAACCGCCTTTTAGCGAAGCTTTGTGAATGGATAAAGGATTTTCTAACTGGTCGGTCGCAGTATGTCGTCGTTGAAGGAGAAAGTTCTTCTAATCTAGATGTTACATCGGGTGTACCTCAAGGAAGTGTAATAGGACCACTTCTTTCTTAATTTTTATAAACGATCTCGGAGACAAAGTGAAAAACCATTTTACATTGTTTGTTAATGATGCGGTTATTTATAGGGAAGTAAGGTATTTGGCCGATTGCTTAGAAATTCAGCGTGATCTGGATATTATTTTGGCATGGTGCGCTGAGTGGCAACTTACGCTAAATTGGGATTGGAATAAATTACAAAAAGAAAAGATAAATAATCTACCAGAAACACTGAAAGAATTTAAAGTTCAAATTAGTAGAGTACAAAAAAAGCTGGGAAGAATAAAGGAGAAAGATGAATGTGAAGGGAGTGTGCGCTCCATCGCAATTAGATCAAATTAAATAGTATACCGCCATCTGGATATTTTCATCTTCCTGTTCCATGACTTCTGCCATTTCGGCGTATTACTGCAATCGTATAACCATTAGTCAGCTGAATCTGCGAATATAATATTTAACACTTTAGCAGGAGTCATGTTAATAAAATATTCCACTCAGTTTTGTGGGATTCGCGCTGCTTTGAGCGATGGTTTACTTCCAACGTTTCGGCGTCCAACTTGTGGCCTTCATCAGGGCTGTTTAGTACGAAAAATAAGGGAATCCATAGAAATTTTCAAACAGCCCAAAACTTTCAATAAATATGGCGGCTATGGGTTAAGTGAAATGTGGAAATGCCCACTCAGGGACAATCGCAATCCAAAATCTACAACGACAACAACATCTCTGAAACATCTGACACGCGCTGCTGGTAACCAAAATAAGAAGACGATAAATGACGGAGTGGTGTGACAACCGTCAGAAGTGATACATCACTTCTGAGCAGTCCTAATGAATGCCTCAGGTTGGGTACCGAAACATTGGAAGTAAAACATCGCTCAAAGCAGCGCGAATCGTGCTAAAGTATGTGGAATAATTTGCTGTCGCTTTAGGAAAATTAAAAGCTTCTACATTGTTGTTCAGATTGCAACCAATCTTACAGCTACGTACGAGGGTGTCAAGCCTGGTCTCCTGGACGTAGGAAAACTCTCTTTTTTGTACCTCTTCGACGTTGTGGTCATTAAAGGCGTAAGAGAATTGGGGACACCAAGAACTAGAAGGAATTCGGCCATAGCCTATCCAAGGAACGTGATTTCGTGAAATCATGGGAAACCGAAATCTGGATGACCCGACGGGGATTTATTGGCGCTAATGACCACGACGTCAACGCACCCTTAAACCAAAACAAAAAACAAAACAAAAAAAAACCAACAATTTGAACCAGCGTTCTTCCGGATACTAGGTTCACTCCCCGGGCTCCCTGGACTTCGAATGAGGTTTAGTGATGTTATGGGTTGGTATGTTGATTACCGTAATTTGCAGTACTCTTCGTGGGGATGAAATATGGTATTGCATGCTCTAGTATGTGTACAGCTGGTACCCAAATTGTGGAGAAACCACTGTCAATAGTGTCGTATTACTCGCTTATACCTGGTACAAAATGAGACAGGTTTTGGAGCTATATTATGTGTTCGATGTACTAATAAAGTTTGTAATACTAGACTTTACATTTGATTCTGCGAAGAGCTCATGCACTTTCTGGATGAATGACTTTTTGGACTGCATTGTTCACTCACACTAATATATATTTTGGAAGGATATGTGAAGTACTGTTTTTACGTTGTGTGCTTAGCGTATTTCATTTGGCTGTCGGAAGTGCGCTGGACGATCGTATCTTGCAGCAAAAACATTATTCCAGTGAGATAACAAATTGAACACGTGGAAACTGAGTTACTCTTTTTGTTGGCGTTAATCGCGTTGAAACGGCTAGTGTGTATGTACATCAGTTTTTGTGCCCGTGTTTCATCGATCCTGATGTAACGGAAGAGCTGGGAAAGCAGCACAACCAGTTGCCACATTGTCATGTCTACAGGCCTGGGTTAATGCGTAGCGGTCAGTTGCCTAATTCTTTTCAAGAAATGTCAAAGACAGCCTTACAAAATTTACAGATTTGAGGATGTTTATTATGTTGCAACGTTATTAACTTCTGAGAAAATCTACAGAAATATACCACAAAAAAAGTGAAAGAACATAATAAAAATGAAGTGCACATTAATACTGTGTTACACATCTGTAAAAAGTTGAACTTTCTCCCTTCTTCACTGAATCAAACAAAAAATCATATCAATTGGGATAAGAATAGTACTCGAATACTTGATTTTAGGCCGGAAACTGGTTATTGAAACGATTCGTAAGCTGATTATCATCGTCAATTTGCTATATAAATTAATCCAACAAAATAGCAACGAATAATGTAATTGTTAAATGCAGCATATATTTTTATTTTTATTATAACTAATTCAGCGGAGTTTTTATCATAGCCTTTTGTATTTAAAAAGTGAATCTGCTATAAAAATATTATTTATTGGAATAAAAATCACTTGAGTTTCAAGGAATATATTTTAAAAATTTCCTCTGCAATGGTAGTGGTTACCTGAATATAATAAACTAGGTAAGATGGTAAAATAAATATGTGATTATGAAGTTTAAATACTTCTTTAAGGTTGTGATTACATGCTGATTTAAGCAGTGCATCACTTCAAGAGAGACTGTAACTTACAAAACACAGGTTTTATATTCAATGTAACAGACATTCACTGTGCTCATAAGATAGATACCGTCAATATGGAGACCAGACTATTCTATTAGCCTTTCGTTCTGAGTTACACTGCTTCAAATCGGTCTCATTGGATCATGGCTTATCCTTGATTCTAGGAATTACTTCCGATAATGGAAACTTAATATCAAAGTTACGACTGCTATTATCTTCTAATTAAAACTTTTTGAATACTGACAATAAGAACCTAATAAATGTTGCGTGATGTTGTGAAGGAGACATAGTTCCACATAATATGTTCTGACTAAAGAAAAAATATATGGATATTAGCGTGATTCGTGGACACATGCGGTAACTTGCCATTTTGAAACACACACATAAATCAGTTGATCACAGAAACAGTTTTGTTTTCATTTATGGTATCGATTGTATTGTGATGTAACAGGAGTAAATTATGGCCTACAATTTTTCCATCTTGTTAAGCACTAAGTCGTTTTCGGATAAGTAACTCCTGTTGAAAGCCGGCCTCGGTAGCGTAGGGGCTAGAGTGCTGGCTCCGCGTGCCGAACCCCGCCGGTTCGAATCCGGCCGCGGGCATGGATGTTTAAGTGTTGTGTGTGTCTGTGTGAATGTCCTGTCCGTACTGTGGCGTCCATACATTGGAAAATACAATATATACTGGATGATGATTTATACAATGAATACTACAAAAATTACATTGAGCTGGCTGTATGGCCTTCGTTGCCAAATGCCATTATAAAAAAAAAAAAAAAAAAAAAAAAAAAAAAAAACTCCTGTTGAATGAGTGAACTGGAGAAGAGGCTGGTCCGTCTCATGTTGTTATTGACATATATGTGCCAAAAGAGACATAGAACAAGGTTGTACTATGTTCAGAACATAACCTTAAAAATGGACTCTGCTTTTCTAAGTATTTTCTGTTGGTTGGTTTATTCTTTCAACAAGCTACGGTTGGATCGACTGAAACAATAACGTCATAGAAAGAAAATAAGGCAGAAGTATTTCCATCCAATATCATGATTGAGGGAATATACCTGAATTGTTTGTAACATCCCGTTACCGCCTGAGACCGGCCATTTTATGAAATTTTGTTTTAAGGTTATGTGTAGCAAGATGGGAGTTGATTAATAGTGGATTTGTATATTTTTAGTGAAATTGTGTATATTCATCATGTAAATGGACATTGTTTAATGGAGTGAAAGAATATAAATGATATATAATACGATCAAGGACAGTATTATTTATGAAACATTAATTAAAAGTTTGTAATTGTAAGTGTTGATGTGAGGCACGACGTTTGGAGGACAATTCTCAACGGTTTGGACAGTTTATGTTGACAATTGTGTGTGTAAAAGCATTAACTTTCATTTTAAGGGATTTTACAATGTTTTTGAGTGATTTTTATTCAAGCTGTGATTTTTTTTGTATGAATTTGATTGTCAAAGTATTGTTAGAGTTCGAGAAACGTATGTCGGCACTGTTTATTACTTACTTGGTGTTTCTGTAGCGCTTATTTCAACGCGCGGAAGTGGCGCGCAGAGTTAGTTGTCAGAAGTTTTGTTTTTAGAGTCGTCAAGCAATCATCTGTGAGTATAACCGCTGGACCATTAGTATATTTTTGCTTTAGTATCCTTGGAGAAGTATCGTACCTTATCCGCGTTATTATTATGGAGTTAATGTAGAAATAAATATGAACTGAAAAGTGATTCGTCGGTGTTGTCATTTCATGGAACTATTTAATTCATTCAAAAAAAGTAGTTATTTAACCTTTGGGGGAATAAAATCCTCTGGTTACCAACGACAGTGAACTGTGAATTGGAGGACGAAATAATTAAAGATGATCATCATTAATTGAGGACGGGATGAATTAGTTAATTAACGACGAGTTTAACATGTTCCTTGACTGAACATGAAAAGAAAATGGATCCATATAGCATGAGAGTTGTAACCTTTGAATGGAACATTTATCCTGGTAGTTCATTCTCGTCACAGTCTACCAGAATGAAAGATTTCATTTTGAAATAATTTATTCGAAGTCCAACGTAACGTAAAGACCGAACGAGGTGCGTGAGTGGTTAACGTTCTGGCCTCGCATTCGGGAGGACGGCGGTTCGAAACCCCGTCCGAGCATCCCGATTTGGGTTTTCCATGGTTTCAAATCACTCCAGGCGAGATGGTTCCTTCAAAAGGCCATGGCTGAATTCCTTCCCGTTAATTGTCCACAGTCCCATCCCGCCTCTAATGACCTCGATGTCGACGAATGCAAAGCCACAAGTAAAAAAAAACGTAAAGATCTAAGATATTTTGAATTCAATGGCAAACACAAATATTCGTAAATTTTGGAATGAAATCAATAATCATACAAAAATCCTATATTGACTAAATCAAAGTATTTGTATTGAGACTAAATATGATGTTGAGTAATTATCTAAATATTTTAGAAATAACGCAGAAGGAATTATTTCATCACTTACGCTTCTTTTGTTAGTTTTTGATGTTAATAAAAAACGAATAAGGAACAAGTCCTGCTGCAGTTGCAATTAATTTACGTTAGTCTGCGTTTGGTTTTAAATTGTGAAGAAAATTTTATCACTTTTTAATCAACAGTTTTTCCTTAAGGAAATCAGATTACTATTTGATGTAATGTAAAAATTTCGCTTCTTTTCAGATCTGTGGATAACCTTTACCCTGTTTTTATTTAGAATTTATTGCCTGGATAGCAAGTGAATTGATATTTTCTCCCCTGCTGATAAAAGCTACATTTGATCGAAATCATTGACTTGTCGTGAGGCGTTTTGAACTAAGAAGCCAATGTCATTGACCATCTCACATAACACTGTGCATTCTGAAACAACTACTTCTGATATTAGGAGTGACCATAGACTGAGACGATTTTTATAAAATACTATTTTTCTTTTTTTTCTTTCCGTCATAAAACCCAGAAAAGGTTATTTAGTTGTTAATTTTTGTAGCGCTTTTTGTCTGAAAAAAAAATCTATGGCTTGAAAATTTAATCTCAGATCGTTGCCTACTAAAAGAATTGCCTAGCGTACCGACTATAAACCACAAAATTATTTTGTACAAAAAACATCGACAGTTAAGGGATGAACCAAGAAACAGAATTTATTACAAGATATAAAATGGGAAGAACGACCTACCGTCATTATTTTAATCAATATCAAAATGGGATATAATAATTAATGGTATATCATATCTTTAAATGAGCAGTTCTTGTTTATGTGTATATATATTTGGTGTCTCAGAAACGGCTTTAACGATTTGGATGAAATTTCATATCTAGATAACGTTTTGCTTTTTAAGTTTATCTAAAGAGGTGTCTACCCTGCAAAAACGCGATTTTACAAAATACGAAATTTTTTTGTATTTGGTATTTCTGAAACGGCTCTAACTCCATCTCGTAAACGTTTCGGGTACCAGAAAGCCCACTGGTAGTTAGTTTCTCTTTGTTTACAACAAGGAACTCTTATATCTTTAGGCGAACAGTTCTTTTATAGTAGCTGACCCATGCAAATATTTCGCAAAATATCATGGTCAGTTACCGAGTGGTAAAATAATAATGTGGAAATAAGTGAATGCAAGTATATTTATTGAAATTAGTAAATGCAAGCATATTTATCAATGAAAGATATTTTATTCTGAAGAGTGCTAAGTCCCTACTGCTAATTTTGAATTCTAATCAGCAGTAAGTAGATATCCCGCTACTTGCAACATATGGCCCTACTGTTGGTTTTTGCGGTAGCGATATCTCTTAGCGTGTTAATACTACTAGCCAACAAACTACTTTACAAGTTATACATTTTAGCGCAACGGGTATTATCGTCAAATAATTCAATCATTACACTCATTCATTTGCCAAACTTTATTTTATACTTCAAACACTCGCTGCTACAATACACTGCCAACACATTCCTATCCATACATTCTTTCTTAGTCCTCTCTCGCGATCTTAACCACTCCACTCCAACTCCGCCAACAAAAACAGTTGTATCAACCACAAACAATTAAATTACAAAAAAACTTAAAATTACCCAAATGTCTAAACAAACTACTTATGCTGTGAAGTCTGTTTAACCTATTTTATTTACAATTTTTATAACAATGATTTTGTGAGTGGGATCTCACAAGAGTAATAATAAATATCAGCCTTATTGTAAAAAGTCGTTATTATTAAATACTACATGTTCAACTGTAAAACATTTAAAAAGTATGTTTAAAAAAATAGATATTGGCTATGGCAGGTGTGCTTTTTTAAAAAAACTTCTTTACTTTACATAACTTCTTTATAAACAATATTAGCAGTTATAATGTTATCGTTTTCTTTTTGACCGTATGTGTCTTTAACACAAAGATAAATATTAATTGATTCTACGAACGCGTGAAAAATCAGGTTTCGATACGAAAAGACAGGTTTTGGTAAATAAAATCCTGTGCTTTGAAGCGTCTGACCTTGTGCTTTATTAATGGCCATCGCGAAGGTTTCTTTTATTGGGAATTTTTTCTTATCATTTGGAAAGCTACTGTTGGTTCAAAAGGTGTGAAGTAAGCGCGAGGTATGAGCATAGTTTTACCAGAGTGAATGAATTTAGCACTTGTGATGTACTCGTCTAAATGAATTACCAACAACCTTTAATTCCTGATTAGTACTAAGATATCTATTTAACATAATAATAAGATTTTTTTTAAAACAATTTATGAGATGGTAAACACGACGATCTCAGAAATGTCTCTAGCGATGTAAATGAAATTTCATATGTAGGTAACTTTTTGATCTTCAAGTTTGTAACACGATTTTACCAAAAAAGAGAGTAATTCTTGTATTTCATGTCTTGCAAAAGGCTCTTAGCTCATTTAGTAGAAGTAAGCCTACCGATGTTTGTTAATCTTCTATTTGGTCAGAGCAAGGAATTGTACAGTTCCAAATACCCGGAGAACCTTCAAGTAAAACGTCTAACTATAATATAACTTCGCAAAATCTTACATGTTGATTAGAAATCGAAAGATGCCGAGCAAAGATCGGTCACCCAGGTACTTTTATTTAAGAGCAGTTTGCTGGAGAGCTGTTCTTGGAACAGAGCTGTGATTTCACGACGCTGTAGGAACAGTATCGCTCAAGAATTAAAAGAAAACTTTTTCTTTACCCATCTCCCGACAAGATTGCAGTGACAGAGTAATTTGAATGCAGATTCGCAGAAACATTACTTAAAAGGCGCCGCCGACGGAGACGAATTAAGAGGGCCCGCTGGTGGGGTGGAACTGCGTAGTTCACTGTGAGTGTGGCTCAGGTATTATCCGCACTCTCCCCTTTGTCGTCTGCAGAGGTAAGTAGCAAGCGAGCAGCGACGGCGATTTTCTGCCAGGCGGCCGCTGAATAAACCCGCAATTATTTCCAGAGTTTGCCCGGCCATGGCTGGCGAGAATATCATCTGAGGCTCGAGGCAGCGAGAGCTCAGCTCTGCCTCCTTTTAGGACTGCTTCCAAAGATAATACAGCCAATTCAGGTAGCTGGAGGCTTTATTGCTGAACTGCGTAGAGACACGAAACTAACGTTAAAAACGAAGCTGCTTATTTGCAACTACTGGTGAATTTTAATTTTATTAAGTGTACGCAACGTTCACACTGCTCTTAAAGTCGTAGATGAGGAACGTTAGTGGTAATTTAAAAGAAAGGGATTATGTAATTTGTCAACTCCTTGTTTTATTTCTCCAAAATGAATTGTATTTTAGCTGTAATCAGTAAAATCATCTCCGTTTTCAATTTGCATCAATAATCATATATATTTCTATAGGGTGATTTTTTTTTGGTCACAAGCTATTATCTTCCTACATACCTAACCGAAATCGATAAATGAGGTATCATTTGAAAGATTAAAGTCACCGCCGTGGTCACATCATATTTTAAGAAAGGATTTTTTTGGAATTCATCCCTTATAGGACAAAATTATTATTATTTCCATAACTTTTTTTGTCACGAACTATTTATCTCACTTGATATCTAACCGAAACTAAGAAATGATGTATAATTTTATAGAATAAGATCTCCGCTTTGGTCAAATCATATTTTAAGAAAGGAATTTTTCGAAATTTGACCCTTAAGGAGCAAAAGTATCAATATTTCTACAACGCATTTTTGTGTCACGAGCCATTTATCTTATTTGATATAGGCCTATAAACGATATAGAAAAATGAAGTAATGATTAAGGTCTCCACCGTGGTCAAATCATATTTTAAGAAGATAATTTTTTGAAATTCGATCCTTCAAGTATGATTACTCGTATTTCCATAGTGTTTTTTTTTTCATTTTTTTATTTTTATTTTTTATTACGATCCATTTATCACCATAAACACCGGAATAACGCAACTAAGGTGGACTCAAAATGCTGTTCGAGTAGAGGCAGCGTATGAGTGAGAGGGACCCTGGTGAACAGTGACACCACGTCGAAACTCACCAATAAATCATGCTGCTGCAGGCCGAGTTCTTTGGTGGAGTTTGTAACGTGGTGAGGACCTTTCCCCGCTAGTGGAGTCAACAGCCCAGTTAGATGTCTGGCAAGAAAGTACGTGGCCGACCCGATGGCACTCACTGTTGGCCGCAATGGGGAACCCTCTTTATGGATCTTGGGGAGTCCATAGAGCCTCGGAGGAACAGCCGCTCGGGTATTAGCTGTTTAACTGTGTCTTCTGGCAGACTTGAATTCTTGAGAAGAGCTGTCATTTTCCTTGCCACGGCGTTGGTTGGATCCCGTGCAATCTTGCAGTAGGATGCGTCCTACAGGAGTTCTTCCACCTTTCGTCGATAACAACTACAGAGGCGTTACCTTTGTCTGCGAGTAAGACAATGCCTGTGTTGTCCCGCAATGCCCGAAGTGATCTCCTCTCGGCGGCTGTGATGTTGGGTGGTGGCAACTTGGACTTGTATAAAATACGGCAAGTTTCGCGTCTCATTACCTCTGCAGCCTCCATAGGCAAACCACGAACGGCTTGCTCAACTCCGGTGAGAATTTATGGTATGGACTTTGGTACTGGAGCAAAATTGAGCACCTTAGCTTGCACCGATATGGTGTCAGAGTCAGTTACCTCACCGATGAGATTGATGACTACTCCTGTCTGGCTCAGAGGCCATTGAGCTTCGGGCGAGTCGAGAGAACTTGCCGCATTGACGTGCCGTTTCGTGGCATTGAACCTTGCAACTTTCAGCCACCGTACAACTGTCTATCCAAACCCAGGCGTCGCGGTTCAGGTGGTTTGACAGAAACAGGATGACAGCATAAGTATTTGAGACATGGAATCTAGTTCACACCTGGTGTACCGGATCCTCTCCCGCACTAGAGACAAGCTGGCCCGCCGCAGAATTTTCTTCGCTGCCGAAGAATCAATCGAGTGCGGAATCACAGCGTGGAACGATGTCCTGGTCCCGGCAGCGCTGAAGAAATATTGTGTAATTATGACACTTCTAGTCACCCGAGAACATTTCATATATTCTCAACACCGAGACAAACTGCGTTCTTCTGAATCAATATTTTACTATAATCGTTTTACCACAGCCAAACAAGCAATTTTATGAAGCAAGCTTTAAATAAATTCTTTCGGAAAACAACAGAAATGCTTTTCTGTCTCGAGGAGTGAAAGAAATAATTGCTATGATAACATAGACCACTCGGTCTTACTGTTTAACTCGTTACTATACTCGATCGCGAGTTAACACTTGATTAATTACAAATGGACTCTCCATTCTAATCAACTGGCTGATCCCCTTCCTGAATTTTCTGTGGACTGGCTTCGAACTATGTCGCTGTATGTGAACTGCCACTTGCAGCTGCTTTTAATCGAACGAAATTATACTTTCCCCCACAGGCGATGTCTACCCGACATGAACATTTTATGTAATAAATTATATTTTTCTACAGATCAAAAAATTACCAAACCAATTCTAAAAGTTGACGTCGAGGTAATTAGAGGCTGCATGGGACTAGGAACAAGGAACGGGAACTAATTCTACCATGGCCTTTTGAAGGAAGGATCCCGGCATCCGCCTGGAGTGATTTGGGGAAACCATGGAAAACCCAAATCTGGATGCCCGGACGGGGATTCGAAGCGCCGTCCCTCTGAATGCGAGGTCAGAGCGTTAACCACTCATCCACCACGCTCGGTCATACTTAAGGGAACTGCTCGAAAGCTATACGTTATCAAATTAACTGATGAATCATTATCACTACAGAAAGCATTAAATAGCCTGGTATATAATGGCAATGTTCTGGACTTTGGGTGAAATCTGTCCGACGAAGGCTGAAGCACACTGAATGGCGAGTGTTCTAGGACCGTAGCTTCACTGGATTTGCACAAGTGATTTTGAATTATAAACCACATACGATGTAACAACACAGAACTTATTTTCTCAACGCGTTTTTTTATTCCCGTTACTAACACGAGTACGTGTTTATATGGCTGTGTTTACAGCATACTCGAAAGAAAATAAATTTCCGTATTATAGTCCACTCTACAGAATGGTTTAAATGTTCTGATCAAGGTCTTAAAACCCACATTTAATACATTTTCTCAATAAGTTAGCACGAGTAAGATGTGAGACAAATATCAAAATTTCAGAAGATTCCCATCAGGCAAAAGAACTCAAGTCACGTTTATAAGTGTACTCAATAATCGCAGCGCGCTGTAACAGCTTGTGATAAAAGTTGATACTTGGAGCACGTGTCATAAAGTGGAACGGTAGAAAATGTAGTATCAAAAGAAGTGAAAGTGCAAATGAGAGTGCCATAGGGTAGCGTATTGGGACTATTGCTATTCGTTATTCTAATGAATGATTGTGTTGACGACTTACTGTCGGAAGTTAGGTTGTTTGTAGATCACATATGCCATATAATAGCATCAAAATAGTAGAGGACTGTATAACAGCAGCATGTTCTGGACAGAACATCTAGCTTGGTTGGTAAACATGGGATGTAGATAATGCAAATCAGCTTATTAAATAAACAGATAAAAACTAAAGGTTGCTTGTGATTATAAGATGGAAAAAGAATTGCTTGTTGAAGACTTGAAATGTAAATATCTTGGCATTACATTTGTTAAAAAGCTCAACTGGGCAGGGCACATTGGACAGGTAGTAAGAAATGGTTTCAGAATCCTGAACTTGTTGGAGTGAGAAGTAAAGGAATTGGGTTACAAAATTTTGATCAGAACATTGCTTGAATACGGTGATGTAGGATGGGACCTACGTTTTGGGAGTTGGAATAGGTGAAAAGAAGGGTTGGTAGATTTGTCTTTGGAAATAACCGCGGAACAAAATCTGAAACCGATATGATAAAAGAGCTGGAATGACATTCACTCGAAGACAGGAGGAGGCTGAAGAGAGTCATGGGAGTGTGCAATGCGTATATTAGTGATGAGGCGTGAAAAGATATTGGTGTAAGAATTAGGAGCAATGCATGGAGGGAAAAAGATGGTCATGACCATAAGTTACCGCTCAATTTCAGGCTCAAGGGTGTAGGAAGATTTTCTTTCGTAGGTAAGGAGGTCAGGGATTGAAACAGGTTACCAAGAGAAACAATGAATAAATTACCACAAACATTGAAAGAATTGAAACATGTTTATAGATTGCACAGTTAGGTGGGTACAGGACAGGAGAAAAATGGGTGTGTAGGGAAATTGTCACCGGAGTGTACGCTCCAGCGCGGCAATGTCATGAATCTAGGTATTCTTACTGCTCAAACATATGCTTAGAACTGTTCTGTTTCTGGAGCGAAGCCTAGTAGGAAATATGTTAACGCCGAGTGTTTACTCTGTCGTTTCTTTTTGCTTCCGGCTTTACGGCTTGTTGACATATACATCATTACAACCCGGAGGCAAGGAACGGGAATGAACCGTTTCCTAGTTCAGTAATTTGGATGGTTGTACGCTGATTCGGTCCAGAGTCCTCGCGAATACCATGTCCCAGCTTTTCCGCTCACTCACGTGACTAGGCGACTCTTTGCTTAGTCTGAAGTTATTCTCTGCGGCATAGTATCTTCTGAAATCTGCTTCATACAACTTACTTTATATCTCTGAAAGACATATCATCCGAGATAGGCACATCAAAACTTTTAACAAAATGTTTTATGATTTAAGAACGGAGACTTTCCCGGCGTATAATTGCAATGAAGTCTTCAATGGCGTACCGCCGTGTTGTGTTGTGTTACAATTCTTTGAATTAACATTTTTTAATTTTATTTTAATGGCATTCGGATATTATTCATATAGCCAGCATCATTGGATCATAAGATTTAACATCAGTATATATATATACCTGAATTGACAGTAAAATACATTGTTTTGTATCAGTGGATACATAGATTAATAACAGCATGAGATTGAAGTAGGAGTATAAAGAATTACATCCCTGATAATACATCTTCAAGTTAACATAACATTACAATATAATAGTAGATATTTTGGTTCAAGATAAAACATTCACATTTTAACACTAGGTGTTAATTTACATACATATTACAATTAGGTTTTCAGTTTTATTGTTAGTCTCGCGTTAACCTGGGCTAGAGAGGAAGAATCATGGTTACCCCCGATTTATAGGGACACTTTTACCTATTAGTACCAAGAATTACAGGAGTAAAACAATACAAGGCGTTATATCCTGATGTTGTTTTCTTCCAGGAATTTCGTTATTGCTTTGTAGATGACAACATCTTCCAAGGCCAGGAGGTGGGTGACGTTTAGTGGTAATTGTATTCCTAATCCCACAAGGTCATTTATAAATCAGCGAAAACAAAATTATATAAATAGGCTAACAAAAACAGTTTACTACGAAAGCAGTGAAATGATATTATTATCAACTACATGGACTGTCATTCCAAATCTGTTAAATGATGTTAAGGACCAATTACACTCAATAGTTAATTTTCTGCGTAATAGGCTGTCGTAATTCTGACTGAAATAAATTATCACTAAGTCGATCTTCTGCATTGGGGCAGTGGTGTAGTTTATGCCTCTTCTAGGTGACAAGTTCCGAGATTGCCTGTGGAATAGTTCTCTTTATTCCTCCGTTCATTTCATTACCTCTGTGCAGCGTGAAAGTTAACGCCAATAAGAGCGCGTCGTATATCTGCTGGCAGTAATGACGTTTCAACATCAAGGGCCGCGGCGTCCTTTGCCCTCGACACTGCTCCCCCCACCCCCACCCCTCCCTCCCCCCTTGGCTCGTTATAAGCTGTACCGGCGACCCCTAAGTAGCTTAGGCAGCCAGCGCAGCCTTCACAGTACTTAACTGCCGACCCGAGGAAACTTGCCAGCGCAAGAAGCACTGCTACTGCCTTCTAATAACCACCCCCGCTTCCGCCAATCCAAATTCAGTCCAAGCGAACACGGGTAACGTTAAATAAGAACGAAGTCTTTCCGAGAGTTGGATATTAGTATAATATTCCAAGGGTGAAAAACACGAGGGAACTCGGTGTTTTGCACATCGGCGATCAAAACTATGTCGCCATCTTCAAGTAAATTGCTGATCAGGTCAGACCGGAACGTTATACCACGCATTGTTCATTGGCTATATTTACAACGCTCGTTTTAAGGTTCCGATCTTCATCAGTTGGAGATGGTGACGTAGTCTGATCGCCGAAATATCGTGTGAAAATACGACGTTTATCCGGTTGAAAAGCTGAGGATCTTGTATTAACTGGTAAAGGGGTCAGCACAAAACAAACATCTTTGGCAGCACTGGTCAAAGTCGATTGAAAAACCACTGCGTTAAAGTATCACTACACTGATTCAGGGAGGTATAACGCGTCCCTGTTCAAATCCAGCAGACTAGCCATACTGACTGTGGTATTGGGTGATTGCCCGCAATTATCTAGGTCAATGCTGTGTCAATCACCATTTTCCTCCTCCTAAACTACACAAAGAAATATACAATCATTACAGAGAACACTAGTTACATTTAAGCTCCAACATTGGAGTCGATCCCCAAAGGAAGCGGAAAAATCCGGAAACAAAAACTTCGCAAGCCAAACAAACCACTATAAAAGTCATACGGTTTGTTTTTAAAAATAAAATAAAGTAGAATGAGTGATTGATAGTCGTAGAATACTATAAGGACTTTCGTAGGCCATTAATCTCGCTTAACACTGTAGGTTAGTTATCTATGCCCGTTAGGTTAACGAATGTAGTAGGTAAAACGCACTGAGAGTAATTGAAACTGCAAAGAAGTTTCCCAAGTGATTTCAAGTACACCAGAAAAGAATTATTCTACTTAGTTCAGAATTCTGTGTCAATCAGATGTTGCAATATAGAAAAATATTTTTGATTGGAATAAATACTGTATATAAAATTTTTGTTAAGCAAGACCATGGGAGGAAAATTGAAAGGAAAATTAGTTGTTAGCGATGACATAAATTATGGTCGTAATAAAATATGAACTAATGAATGTGTTTACTCAAAGCCAACCAAAACTGAAGAACGTACTTTTTTAAAATTTACGTAACTGCGACAAGTAAGAGATTCCATTTTAAACCAGAAATGTAGTCGAAACGTTATGTGGTAAATCTGGAAAACACACGAATATTTATTTCGCCTGCTTGTCCAGAACTTTGAATTTAAGGAAGAAAATTTCCAGATCTCTCCAGCTCTCTCACTGAATACCTTTGTTTGCAAATTGATCTGTAATTAACAGCGTGTGGGGATGAATAAAACAGAGCCGCGAGCAATTTTGCTGGCTGCAGTCCGAACTTCGGGCTAATCCGTTATGACAGCACAACAAAAGGCAGATTGTATACACGTTTGTCGACTCGTCAGCTCTTGATTGAGGCAAACAAAGAGAAGGCTGCCTGCAAGCATTTGCGAGGCTTTACCTAATGATTGACTGCCTGTGCTTTATGAGCTGTTGAAAGTAGACAACAATAACGCGTTCATCCTTTTTTAAATCTTTGGAGATCTTATTGTAGAAAGCGAATGTTAATGCCTCATATACCACATCTTGGAGTCTTCATGGGCGAAAAAATGTTTCAAGTTCGTTCAGTTTAATGATTCCCTCAGCTTCTTTAAGCTAGTGAAAAATTTAACTTTTCTTTGACAAAAGGTATTCTTTCCTAAATAATGTATATTTCTAAAACATCATATTCGTGCCTGCTCCACATAAATTATATACTTTATAGTCTGAAACTTACGTATATACTGCAGTCCTGACACAATACTTTATCAAAGATATTTATCCTCAAGACAGTATAAGAACTAATCTAGTCCGTTAAAACAACATATCACGGGCCGCGAAGGGTTACGAATGTCGACTGATAGGGGTAGTTTGCAAAGTACTGTTTTTTTGTATCTGTAAAAATTTGGACTGAACAAATAACTTGGAATCACTACAACCAATTATGTTAAAAATAATGTCAGGACTGTGTTGAGAAAATACGTATGATATTATATCCCAAGCAGAATAATTCCATCTTTCATAATATTTATCCATTTGTTTAAAACATTTTTTCCACAATTTCTTCCGGTGTAAAAGTTTTAATTTTTATACGTCAGATAAGTATACTACTTGGCTTTAACTTTATTTTGACAAATTACCCGCACATTATTGGAGCGTGATGTAAGATTATTTCAGTTTTGTATTGAATTTTGTTGCTCATTAATACCACTAAAAATATTTTGGTGGTTATTTTTTTGTTAATCTTTTAATGTATTAATATTATTTTTGAGTATTAACAAGAGTTGTGTTATAATTCACACATCCTAAGACAAATATCTTGTGTCAAAACTTAAATATATTGAATATATTATGAAGACTTCAATAATCCACAAAATCCAATATCTTAGCTTTGGATTGAATTTATCAAAACATTTGAAAAGAAAAAATTACTAAAAACAGAGAATCCAACATAGCATGTTTATTATTCTCTATTTCTTTTCAGAATGTTTCAGCTCTCTTGAAAGCTGAGCATACTAATTTTACTATTGTTGAAATATTTCAAAAGAATTTTTTCACGGATGTCAATATGTGCATTTGTTCCTAGTCTTAAGTATAAAATACCTGTAACGACAGGATTATGTGTGACGATCGAAGACATCTGAGGCATGAACTTACTCTTTCCGGACGAAGTGATCTCCCTATCTTTTGGAAATTTATTGTACGAGAGAGTACCTAAAAAAACTGAATTATTTTTTAAAAGCTATATATTTTCAAATTTTTTACAAATCAACCTTATCCACTTCAAAATTCACAAAGGCTCCCAGCACCTCTTTATGAAGTATGTGGTTTGAAACAAATATATGTAATGAAAGCGATTTTGTAGTTTGTGTGAATAAAAATAGTTTCAAGAAATATCAAAATCAGCAATTCTCAACTTTTTTTTAAGTAACACGTGAAAAATAATTCTACGAATCACTAATATGCCCCTAATTTCTTACCTTTCTTTCTTTTTTTTTTTGCTTTCATAAGTCTCTCGACTGGTTTAATGCAATCCTCCATCCATTCCAATCTTACGCTGACGTCTTCATTTCAACGTACCACTCATTATAATCTCTCTTTCTCTATAATTCTTAACTTCGACTGTTCTCTCCACTGACAAATTAACCAATTCTGCATGTCACAACATATGACCTACTATCCTGTCTCTTCCAGAAACTTCTTTCCTCATCCATCATTTCCAAAACTCGTTCATTTCGTACTTTATCTGTCCACATAATATTCACCATCCTTCTATAGCCCCACATATGAAATGCTTCAATTTTTCTTCTTTCTGGTGTTCCTAAGATTCATTCTTCGTTACCATAAAGTGCTATACTCCACGCATATGGTTTTAATAATTTTTTTCTAAGTCCAATATCAATATTTGAAACTAAAATATTCCTCTTTTTCATGCTCTTTTTGCTATTGCTATTCTGCTTTTAACATCATTTCTGCTTCAGCCATCAGTTGTAATTTTATTTCCGAAGTAGTAGAATTATTTACTTCGTCTATCGCTTCCGATCATATTTTGATATTTAATCTACTATTACTGCTATCATTTATGCTACATTTCATCACTTTTGTCTTGCTTTGATTTATATTTAGTCCAAACTCTTCTTTCAGTAGGTCTGCGCGTTTCGCGCGTTTCACCTGCGCAATAAATGCGCTAAGCGAAAGCTGAATGTGCCCTGGAATGGATCGACTCTGTTGCACAGTATAAACCAAAAAAACCTCGGCGTAACTCTTGACAGAGGTCTCACTTTTAAAAGCCATTGCCGCAACGTCAAGATGAAAGTATCATCACGCAACAATATCTTAAGCAAGTTGACCGGATCTAGCTGGGGAGCTAACCAAAGCGTCATCCGCACCTCTGCCTTAGCATTATGCAGAGTATGCATGTCCTGTGTGACAAAAATCAAGTCATGCTAAGACAGTACACGTTACGCTCCACAGAACATGCCGGCTCATCACAGATTGTCCCATATCGCCTGTGGGGAAAGTCGAGATATTAGCCGGCATCGCCCCTGGAAACATACGCCGGAAAGTTACCACCAGCGTAGCAAGACTTAGAGTGAACGAAGACGTCCGACACCCTCTACTTGCCTATACTCCAGCGCCATCGAGACTAAAGTCGGGATCAAGCTTCCTGCGGACTTTAAAGCCGTTAAATAGAGCACCAAGCAATGAAAGACTATTGGCGTGGGAGAAGAGAGTGCAACATGATATCAAGTTGATCAAGCCAAATGAGGGTCTACCACCTGGGTCTGAACAACCATGGCCCATATGGAAGTCGTTAAATAGGCTTCGAGTTGGAGTTGGCAATTCAAAGCTACCCAGTCGTCCGCGAGACGTGAAGCAGTGAACATCGTGCTCCAAGTTTCCGCGTTCAAGTCAACTTCCGTGTACGGCCAATAGCCGTGTTTACGCTAGAACAGCAGATCATACTAGTGCGTGATATAAAATCAAAGTTGTAGCCGAACGTTAACGAGTGTCGCGTAAAAGCAGTGCAGGGAGACGACTCCTAATGGATACGGTCCGGGACACGGGCCAGTCCATCCACCAAGCACTGGAGACCTGCTACAACGAAGACACCTACCAGATGTCTGCAGCCACAACATCCAACCTCACACAGATGTCATACCAACAAGAGCCTCCGCCAGACGGGAACGTCATAATGGACTTCACAACAGTGGAAGAAAACAGCACGCCGAACCAGCTCATCCCACAGATGCAACACATGATACCAGGTACTGCAGCAGCCATAGTGATGCACCCGGCAGATGACAATAGGTCCAATATCCCAGATAACTGTGAACAGCCCAATAAAAGACTTTGTATGGTAGCAACTAACATGGCAGCAGTAGATGAAAACACAACCAAAGCCGCATATTACGGGGACAATAATCAACCCACTCTCCCAGTAAACACATCGCCGCCAACTACAAATCAAAAACATCCCAGCAAAAATAATAGGTACAATGACTTAGACGTAGGCCCCTTCTACGTGTTTGTCGAAAGCATAGACAAAAACGTAGGTATGCTTCACCCAATGGCATTCGGAAAGTTAATATTTCAGTACAATGCTCAAATCAAGCAAGAAGTAGTAAACATTAGTTCACTAGGAAAAAATAGACTCAGAATCGAAATGAAAACAGCAGCAGCAGCAAATTTACTGGTTGAATTACCCGTAATGACATCAAAAAATTTGGAAGCCTACATTCCGAATTTTCTTATTCATAAACTTGGAATTATCAGAAACGTAGATACTTCTCTGAGCGAAAGGGAAATTAAGGAGGAAATTGATTCTGTTTATCCTGTAATATCAGTCAAACGCTTTACCAAGAAACACAGCCACCAGGAAAGCGAAGAACGCGCACCTATTCCTGTTTGTTTATTATCTTTCCGAGCGCAATACCTACCACCCTATGTATCTATTCTTGGGACACGTTGCACAGTCGAGCCCTATATATCACCAGTGATTATGTGTAAAAAGTGTTTGCGGTTTGGTCACAAGATACAGAATTGCCGGAGCCACGTTAGATGTAACAAGTGCGGAGGACCTCATTCTATGGAAGTCTGCCCCGAAGCTACCGCCCCTAGATGTGCAAATTGCCAAGGCCCTCACTACGCCTCAGACAAAGCATGCCCGGTCTTACAACAACAACAACAGTCAAAATACGACGCAGCACATAACAGCCCAGGACCGCGAGCAGTTTCCGCGCCAACACATCACAACTACGCACATATAGCTACAACACCCCCCTCGTTGCAGTCCGATAGAGAATTTCCTCCTCTATCTCCGAGGGCAGTACCTCAACAGCAAGAACACGCGAGTCAAGAAAAGAGACGACGAAGTCAGAGAATACAACAACAAACTCCAGGCTCAACCATTCCCACACACATTCCAATAGTACCATCTCCCGACAGCCCCGCACATGTTAGGGCCGACAGACTTCCTCCTACCCCACCCACCAATCCAAATCGTCCCCCTCCCTCAACAGCATGGCAGCAGAAGGCATATATATCACCACAACCCCCCATCACTCCAATGACCCAAAACCCGTATCCACCTCAGTACCATAATACAACTTATCCCTCAAGGCACGAAATAATAATTGACCAAATCATGAAGATAATCATACACATCGTCACGGGAGCACTCTCATCGCCTGATCGCCCACTACCCATGGAGACCATTCACCAACTCTTATCAAACTTACTTGCAACAAATGGCGGATTTTAAGATCTTACAGTGGAATGCCCGATCAGCCGTAGCAAATAAAGAAACATTACAACAAGAACTAGCGTCGCAAAAGATATCAGTTGCGGCCCTCAGTGAAACCTGGTTTCACAAAGCCGCGTACTTCCGGGGATACTCCGTTCTCCAAGAGGACCGTACAGACGGCTATGGTGGAGTAGCACTACTGATCAAAGCAACTTTAGAATATCGAGCGATCCACTTAGATTTAACTAACATCCATCATTTCCAAGCCATCGCAGCCCAGATCGCACTACCAAATTATAACCTCACGATCATCTCTATCTACCGTCCACCACGTTCTAGGATTGATCCACAGGAATGGCACCACTTATTCAAACAGCTGGAACAACCGTACATCCTCTGCGGCGACTTCAATGCACATAGCAGATGTTGGGGATGCGAATTTGAGGACCATCCGGGCAAAGTAGTAAAAGAACTACTGGATGAACATAACCTGATCCTTCTCAATGACGGTACACCTACATTAATACCAAGGCCAGGATACAGGCCCACGGCGGTGGACTTAACGCTAACTTCTCCATCTATAGCAACAGATTTCCATTGGTGTACTCTTCCCTACCCTTTGGGGTCGGATCACTTTGCCATTATCATCTCCTATCTTGCCCCAATAAGACAGACAATAACCGAACCCAAAAGCAAATGGAACATACGCAAAGCAGATTGGTGTCGCTACGCACAAATCGTAGACGCACTACTCCACACGTGTACTCAGAACGCATCACCAGCAGAAAACTATAACTCCTTCATCTCTTTAATCGAATACGCAGCGGCATTAACAATTCCAGAATGCCATACATATGCGACGAAGACAACACCGCCTACACCATGGTGGACCCCAGAATCATCTAAAATGATCGCCAGAAGACGACTATCATTCAAAAACTACAAACAGCAATCTACATGGGAATCCTATAGGGAATACAAGAAAACCGACGCACAAGTCAAGCGTTTCCTTAAACAGCAGAAACGTAACAGTTGGAGAACGTATTGTTCCAAAATTTCCAAAGATACCCCAATAAGTGAAGTATGGACAATGATCAGGAAAATGAAAAAGAAACCAGCTCCCTCATCAACAATCACCTGTGAAGCGGAAGACATCGCCACGGTACTTGCACCTCCAACAGTCACCTTACCTCCATTCGAGAATATGATCGGGCCAGAAGTACAGGACAGCGCACAAAAAATATTTCAAAGACCCTTTTCGCTAAGCGAACTAGATAGAGCGCTAGATCCATGCAGGGACACCGCCCCGGGATATGACAACATACACTACGCCATGTTGCGACATTTACCCCCAAGAGCAAAAATCCATCTGCTACAGATGATTCAACAACTGTGGTCAGTAGACAAACTACCGGATACTTGGACAACACATGTGATCGTTCCAATTCTGAAACCAGGAAAGGATCCCACGGAGCCTCTATCGTACCGTCCAATTGTGTTACTATCTTGCGTATACAAGACAGCGGAACGACTTTGGAAACATCGCATGGAATGGTGGCTGGAACACTCCAAACTACTACCAGAATCACAGTTCGGCTTTCGGAAATCTCGCAGTACCATGGACAGCCTAGCGATACTGACTGCAGACATCGAACGCACAATTAATAATCACGGATACCTATTTGGACTATTTCTGGACATTTCTAGTGCATACGACAACGTACAGTTGCCTATCCTTATGAGGAAACTACAAAAGATGGGCTTCCCAACACTTCTACTCAAAGGAATATACGCTTCTCTCCGTCAACGCACGATATATATCCGTACGAAAAATAACTCATTATGTGGACCTTTCAAGGTAAACCGAGGTATACCGCAGGGATCTATACTCAGCCCTTTACTATATATCATATACACCAGAGAACTAGAAACAATATTGGGACCACAGATCAAGACCTTACAATACGCTGACGACGTTTGTGTATATGTCTACTCCACGTGCTTTTGGATGGTACTTAAGTGGATCACGGATGCAGTAACCAAATTAACCAACTGGTTACATGAACATGGCCTGACCTTATCACCTCAAAAGTCTTCAGTAGTGATATTTACCCGTAAACGGAACCCACACCCTCAGACCACATACGCCTGGGCGACTGTATTTTCCCAGTACGCGCAACTGTTAAGTTCCTTGGTGTAATTTTTGACAGCAAGCTCTCCTGGATTGCACACGTGGACCATATAACTACCAGAACCAGCAGCGCCCTGTACATTCTCCGCGCAGTAGCTCACACCTGGTGGGGAGCAGATCCCGAAACCTGTCTTCTGTTATATAGGTCATTGATAAGATCGCGCATAGATTATGGAAGCATCGTTTATGGAAATGCTCCGCAACAACATCTACGTAAAATACAGTAGACCAGCTACAGTACCGCGCTCTCCGCACCTGCGTAGGAGCCATGAAAAGTTCGCCCACAAACGCTCTCCTCATCGAAACCACAGAAATGCCACTAAAACTCCGTCGGCAATATCTCGCAGAGAAATATTTACTCCAACGACTCTCCTTCACACAACATCCCCTAATATCAAAACTGAAAATCCTAAGCAATAGTATGGGACTGTTCGAAGAAAAACGCCCTCCACGATGCCCGCTCTTGGTTTACAGCTATCATAAACTAAGATTCACAGCGCCGCTAATAACAAAGGGGCCTGTTCTGCCAGTATTCACGAAATCCTGCGAATGCTCTATTCCAACATTGCAAACATATATCCTACCATCCCAACTCAATCAGGAAACTGCTTCACGACTACTATCAACTTTTTGGGGGGACTACACCCAAATTTACACGGATGGATCCAAATCAGAACATAGTGCAGGATTCGCTTATTAATGCCCCGCCACCAACCACGGAGCTTTCTTCTCACTAGCCATCAAGGAAGCCATCCAGTACGGATTAGTAAAAAACTTCAAGAAAATACTTATCTTAACGGACTCCAAAAGTACACTTCAGCGACTCCAGAACCCTAAGTGGAACCTCAGCAGCAATACATACATCATGGACATTATTGAGATGACAGTTTCAACGCAAAAACAAGACATCAGATTCATGTGGGTAAAAGGTCACTCCGGCATCATTTATAACGAACTAGCAGACTCTCTAGCCAAACGTGGAGCCGTGGAAGGTACGCTCCTTGCTCTGCCGTTACCGTATACAGACTTCCTCCCCCGGGTAAAACAAAAATAAAACAGGATTTTCAAGAATTTTGGACAAAAACTGGACAACTTAGAGGTAAACACTACGCGGCCATCCAACCATCCGTTCCAAAACAAGTCTGGTATAAAAACTTCCACGCGAAAAGACAATTCCTGACATCACTAATTCGGATGAGATTAGGTCATTGCGCCGTCCCCAGCCATCTCCATAGAGTGGGGGTCATGGAATCACCACTGTGCGACGCAGACAAGGAAGACGAGGCAGACTTAAATCACGTATTCTTCAGATGCAGGAAATACTCCACCTACAACAAAAATCTGATAACCAATTTACTATCGCTACAGGTACCTCTACCGACATCGATCCCAACCTTCCTCGCGACGGGTCACCCGAAGATATATAGAAGCCTGATAAATTTCTTACGCGAAGCGCAAATCAACATCTAGACGAAACCAATACAAACACATGGACAAAACGTACCAAAACTTTATAGTTAAAACTCCATATGTAAAATTATAATAAATAACCAACATGTATAATATGTAAGATTTTAAATATGAATGATATGTAAATATGTAAGTAATGGGTAAATAATAAGAAAATATCTAAATTATATGTAAATATGCAAACTATATTTAAACAATGTAAAATATGTCAAATATGAAAGATACATGAAATGTAACATGTAAAATGTAGTAGGAGGGCTGGTGTAATGGTTATGCGACCAGAAACCAAATAAATTTTTAAAAAAAATAAAAAATTCAAAGCTACTCTTACCTCATGGTGATACCTGGGAGAACAGCCAGATACTACTCGTTCATGTGGGGAGAGAGAAACCATCGTACATCTATTGTCATTTCCACAAATCGGAATGAATGTTTCCCAATTTGACCTCCAATCAGCTACTGACAAAGCCATCGCATCTCTTTTTTTTTCCCTCTCCACACCCAAGTGGTATTCTTAGATCTTCCTTCTTCCTGGCTTTACGTTCTCTGACCTTGAAAACTTAAATACCAATGTTACGATTCTGTATATAATCATAAATATTTAATAACAAACTGCGCTTAAAATAATGAATTTCACAATTAGTGAGGTCGTGTACCTCACAAATGGCTTACAGCCTTGCACAGTACGTCTGCTGTATCCATTTTATGTGAACAATTTTTACACTTTTTTTTGTTACGACTTCTTTAATTCAATTGCAATTAAAATTTTTATATTCTGCCTCCGGAGCACATGCACCATCTTGGCAGGCAACAGTTTGTGAATGACAAGTCTAAATCAAACGGAATATGGCAGTGTCACCTACTCAGCATGCGTGAGTCGTAATATATGTGATATACGACGGCTGTGACGCAGACAGATTAACAGTTGCCGTTAGTTTGTCTTGGAAGTGGAGTCGGAAGTTAGGAAGCTTGGAGTGTGCCCTGACCCGAGCTGTACTGTCAGCAGATGCTGCTAGTTAGGAGTTTCCAAGTGACTGGCAATTCAACTCGACTCTGTTTCTAAATCCAATTACACAGCTCTTCCTCCTGCGCTGCTTTGTTAATTCATGAGACCGAAACCCGGAGAGGATTGCTGAGAATTGCCGCTAGTTTCAGTCGAGGAAACAAATCGGCGAGAAGCCAAATGTTCTTGGGATCACTTCTCATTTGTACTTGGTTCATTATGTTTGAATGTTGAGAAGGCTTTTGATTGCGGTTGAAGGTTTATCTTCATTTTTCACCTTGGGTTTGAAATCTTCTCAGATACGATTTTTCTTCAGGTATAAATGTGCTAAGATCTTTCATGTTATAGGATCCGATTTTTGATAGTAATTTTATATCATTTTGTCATACAGTATCTATTATGCAGTAATTAAAATCGACAATATAAGCACTAAATTGACTACAGGAAAGGCAAAATATTTTAGTTGAACAGTTTAAACACTGTTCGACTCGTGGAAAGGCAAAATACAGCTTATCCAAACCTGTTGGATTGACCGGTGTTAATGATAAAAGAAATTCAAATAAAAGTTACACATAAGAAACAACTGAAACTTATTTACAGACAAAATCTTTAAGAGCAACAACTGTATTTTTAATATATATTTTTGGTACATTTAATTTCAATAACGTTTTCATTTCTTTTCATTGTCAAGTTATATTCTTCTTAGGATTTCGTTACCTATCCGTCTGTTAACAAGAAGGTATCGACGAAGGTATAGAACTACCCATGTGGGATAGCGGTAATACTCGGGCCTCATATTCGGAAGGACGCGGGTTCAAATCCCTGCATAACTGTTCAGATTTCAGTTTTCCATGATTTCCCAAAATCCTACGAGGGGAATGCCGGGAAAAGACCATGGCCGATTTCCGTTCCTTGTCTCCATATCCTCTCACGACTATAAAGACCTTGACATCGACGAGTGGTGAAGCCTGAGAGAGATAGAGAGACTTCTCTGGGACCTTTCAGATGGAGGCCGATAGATATTTTGTACCAACAGTGACTAAGCCTAATCCTTTGTGCTGCTGATGTTGCTTAAGCGGGACCACAGCTTTCGAATATGCCATAATCATTTCACGAGCTTGTTAGCGAAATAATTGTTGCTTTATGAAATTACCATACGAAACTGTGGAGTGAAATGTTTACCCGGCCTTCTGCCTTTGCCTACGGACCACATTATTGCTGCTGCAGGCATATTGACTTTTGTGAACGACTAATATTGTTTGGTTATGCAATGATAAAGTACATGTCAAGATCTATATCACTGATTTCAGCCATAGGAATCATAGGTTACGATAGTAGATCCTATAGACTTTCCTCTAAAGAGCAGAAGATAACTTTTTGAGGTAGTTACTGTGAACTGAACGAGAATATATTAAAGTGCTAAACAGGTTAGTATATGACGTCTATTTGTTGCAGAGAATTAACAGAGAAAAGAATGACTAGGTCGTTGGTCTGTTTTTTTTTAAATCTGCTTAACGTCTCTCTAACAGCTAGGTCTTTAGAGACGGGAAAGGATGGGAGGATGGGTGGGAAGGAATTCGGTCATGGCCTTTTGAAGGAAGCACCCGGTATTTGCCTGGAGTGATTTGTGAAACAAGGGAAAACCCAAATCTGGATGCCCGGACGGGGATTCGAACCGCCGTCCTCCCGAATGCGAGGCCAGAACGTTAGCCGTTACACCACCAAGCTCGGTAGGTCTGTTGTTGCTCGGGATTTATGGCGCGTCGATGACGGTAATAAACAGCATTTAATCAATCGACAGAATGCGGATTTAGGTCATAGTTAACCGATGGTCAAAATATGTTTCCAATATTGAGGAATTAATTAATAAAGATGCAAAAATAAATACTTTCAACGATTACGGAATCGATTCCTACAGATTTCAAAATAATATTGTAATGAAGGTAAAGTTCTTATGACCTTAGGCCTCGTTGACGTCGAAGACATTAAAAGCGAGAAATGAAACGGTGGCAAAGAACCAGGAAGGAATTCGGCCATGCTCTTTTCAAGGAACAATCCCGCCGTTTGAGAAACCATATAAAACCGAAATTTGGCTGTCCGGATGGGAATTAGAGCCTTTGTCCTGCAGAATGCGTGACCACTCACCTAGCAAGCTCGACGTGCCACTCTCCGACACTAATGGTCAGTTCAGGAAAGGTGTAACTCTGAGTTCGATTTCGGATCAGTGTTAGGGTACGTTTACATCGGAACCGACAATGATCGATTTTCACCGAGCGTGGTGAGTGAACGGTTAACGTTCTGGCCTCGCATTCGAGAAGACGCGGGTTCGAATCCCCGTCCGGGCATCCAGATTTGGGTTTTCCGTGGTTTCCCCAAATCACTCCAGGCGAATGCCGGGATGCTTCCTTCAAAAATGCCATGGCCGAATTCCTTTCCGTTCGTTGTACCCAGTCCCATCCCGCCTCTAATGACCTTAGCCGTCGACGAGGCGTAAAGCAATAAGTATATATAAAAAAGGATCGATTTTTCGCTCTGATGAACCATCAACCGAAATCTGCCGAAGGAAGTACTTACACCGGCCCAGATTTCGACAGATTTTTATTCATTTCCAAACATATCTCGTTCTTGAATTGTTAAGCGGGAACCCTCTCTTTGTCAGTGGCAGAAGTAAATTAATAAACGACATTATATTAGAGAGAGAGGTTGTGGGAGAATTCCATACGTTTGTATAAAAACTATTGGAACAGCAAATTCCAGTTGGGGAGTATTTCAGAATAAATGTAGAGACATTTTTGAAGAAATCGTACCTCTTTTAGAAAAACATTCGAAATACTGGAAATGTTTTTACTAGAAGAAAGGTTTGCTGTGACATTGAGGGAGGTATCTGTGTAGAGTTTACTTAAAACAGTATTCTTCCATGACTTTCTGCTAATTTCCGTGGTATGATATGATTCTGACGACGTATTCTCCGGCGGTTTTCTCTCTTGCACCAACATGATCAACAACTCTTAAGATCATGGTGATTTAAAAACCAAGCGTGGTGGGTGAACGGTTAACGTTCTGGCCTCGCATTCGAGAAGACGCGGGTTCGAATCCCCGTCCGGGCATCCAGATCTGGGTTTTCCATGGTTTCCCCAAATCACTCCAGGCGAATACCGGGGTACTTCTTTCAAAAAGGCAATGGCTGAATTCCTTCCCGTTCCTTGTCCCCAGTCCCATCCCACCTCTAATGACCCTAGCCGTCGACGAGGCGAAAAAAAGTGATTTAAAACACAAAAGGTAAGTGGAGCAAAAGCAATTATTGAAGGTAAGTAAAAGTAGAGAGAACTTGTAGCCTAACCAATGCAGGTATGACAATGATACAGATGATGCAATGTAACGAGACAAGCGAGTTCGGCGGAATAAAACCAAATAATTTAGACAGTGACGGAAGTCGGTAGAATTTCGGGGATTCCGGTCGAGTAGGTCGGTCATAGCGTAAGAAGTTCCACGAGGATCCGTACTATCGCGCACTTATGATAGTTTGGCCGATATAAGTCGTATTCAACAGAGCGAAAAATAGGTCAAAGTCGATCCCAATGTAAATGTACTCATGATATTGTGGTCATTGACAAAATGCAGCCACTTTACCACCAGGATTTCCTTCTGCGGTACCAATCTGAGAACAGGATGTCTGTGCCATGAGATACTGAGCTTCGAGGAAAATTCTTCGCTTCATCCTGACCTGAATCTTGTTCATTCACTTCGTAGACAGTAGCTGTAGTTGAAGGTGGGAAAAGTGATCCACTAAGAAGAGCGGTGCTCATTTAATCACTCAGTAAAAAGAACTAGATGTTTTAAACGGTTCACTAGTTCAGTAGCTCACTTTAAATAAAAAGAATTGTTATTATCGTTTTCGGTGTAGTATCTGTTCGCTTTATTTACGTTTAGACTGATTTTGTACGTTAATGTTAAGGGCGGTTATTTTCATTTATTTTTCTATTTATAGTGAAACTTTGTTTTTCTTCAATACTACCTGATTATTTTGGCGAAGATAGGCCATTTTAAAACGCCAGTGAAAGAGGGGGTACTTTGATGATAATAAAGCATAGTTAGTTTTAATTTAATTTATATTTTATTGGTACAAACACGAAGTACAATTACTTTCACAAAACTTTTTGCCTTAAATCAAATGCAAGTAACAGTTCACAAATAATATTTTAGTTTTTTTTTCGCTCAGCAACCTCTTCTTTATCCTATGTAAATTTGTACAGCTTTGGAAGACGGTAAGGGCCACTTGACAGGTACTAGTCTGTACCGCCACCGCAACAACACTTTTCTTATTGTTGTCGCTCACTCTATTGAAGTTAGTCCAAACGACATCGCATGTCGTCCGACATCCCTGGTTTACTTGTGCCGTGGCTCTGGGTTTGAATAGTGGCCACACAAACGGCACAAGGCCTAAAAGGAGATCTACCATTCACTTTTAGTGATCAACAGCCCACTCGCTCTTTCAAAAGATCTGGTTTACTCGCGAACGGAAAATCTCTGGCTGTGTATTCTGAGCTGCGACGCTGCCATCTTATTTCAGGGTTTGCCTAATCAATTCATAGGGTTTCAAAACACTGTGTATCGTAAAGCTTACGCCCTACAAAGACGAGCGATACATGAGAAGATACACAAACCCATTTTTTTTTTAATGGCTTTAGCCAAAGGCTAATACAGCCAATAACCTCATACAATATGTTCGAATTAATTTTAAATTACACCTTTAGTACACTTAATATACAGGGAGATTATCTTGACCGATTTCTTGCTCGGAGCTGAGAGAGATTGCATCAGAGAAGTTATATCAGTTATATTTAGTCCATCTTCTAGCAGTTGTTTCCTCGCTGATTGATGTTGCTTGCAGCTCAGCATGAAGTGATAAATATCCTCTACAGAATCACACGATGGGCACTTCGGCGAATCCACCAGCCGCATGAGGTATTTTTTGTCACGTAATAAAGTGTGTCCTGTCCTAAGTCTGTTTATTAAAGTAATTTCTTTCCTGTTCAGTTCTAGTTGAGCGTACCATGGCTCGCTTACTATGTTGTTGCAGATGGCTCGATACCAAAGTCCCTTTCCCTGGCAGTCGACAAACCATCTCTTCTCCCACTCAGTCTTAACCATGTCGGTAACAATGGCCTTGAAGTCTGTATAGGGTACCGAAACTTTTTCTGTTTCTGCAGCAGTAAGGTGGCGACGTGCTGTTCTGTCCGCTGCCTCATTTCCCGACACCCCAACATGGCTCGGTACCCACTGGAACTGCACTTGTATTCCTTCTACCAATAACTTCTGAAGTTCCCTGGCTATGTCATAAACTAAATAGTTCCGGCATCTTCCTTTTGACAATTCCATTATTGCCTGTAGGGCACTTCTAGAATCTGTACAAATCACTGTATTTGAATGAGCTGTCGAATGAATGTATTGCAGCGCTTTTAGAATGGCATAAAGCTCTGAGGAGAACGTCAATAACTGTCTTGGTAACCTGTATGCTTCGTGAACGCAGCGACCAGGGTCTACAAATGCAGCTGCGGAAGCTTTTCCTTTTCCTTTGAGCCGTCTGTAAAAATTTTGTGCCATGCCTTCCATGTCGAGTTCAGTGCTTCTAGTGTGAGGCACTTCAGTTCTTCCTCACTGTGATCTTTTTTCATTAATCGGTCTGTCATGAGGTAAATGTGGACTAGAGAGGATAGATCTGATCGTTGCCATAGTTGTTCCTCACTGTACGACTCATTGATATCTGAACTGTAAATGGCCCACTGAGCTGTTGTTTGAAGGAAATCCACAAGTGAAGGTGTTTTGTGATACTTAGATAGGTTCCAAGATTGCTCATGAGCAAGAAGCTGCACTTTTCTTATTAGTGGATGTCGTTTGGTGGAACAAACTCTTAGCCAAAAATTCATACTCACTTTCTTTCTTCTTAGGTTTAATGGAGAAGTTGCTGTTTCTACCTCCATCGCAGCAACGGGAGTAGTTTTAAGGAAACCGCCTACCACCCTTAAAGCTGCCGATTGAATGATGTCTAACTTTCTGAGGGTAGAAATTGACGCAGTTTCGTAGAGAAATCCCCCATATTCGAGTCTGCTCCTCAGTAAGCTATAATAAATGTTTCTCAGGGGTCTGGGATCCGTGCCCCAGCTCAGAGCTGCTAGGGCCTTGAGGATATTTATTCGCTGTATGGATGATTGTTTTAGTTCTGTTATATGTCTTCGCCATGAGAGTTTAGTGTCTAACCACATCCCCAGAAACTTTACTTCGGGGACTACTTCCATAGTAGATCCACCTATTGTAATTTTAAAGTCATTATTCTGAAATTGTCTTTGTGAGAATACACATAACTTGCTTTTATCTACCGAAAGCTCTAGGCCTCTATCTTTCAGACAGGTTTGTACTTCATTTAACTGAGTTTCGAGCAAATTTTTTGCGTTTTGTTTGTCAGGATGAGAACATAGACCACAAAATCATCAGCGTATTGAAGATAGGTTACAAATCCTCTCAGGCTATTGCAAACTTTCAAGGTATAAATGTCAAATAGAATAGGACTCATTGGGTCTCCCTGAGGCAAACCTTGGAATACATGTCGACTGAAGCAGTCACCCGCATAAAGTAGAGATAAAGTGTACTCTGTGAGCCAGGTAATGAAAACACCATGACGAAAGTTTTTCGAGAGTCCTATATTTTCCATTATTTCCCTAAGTATGTTGATCTGCACATTATTGTAGGCTTCCTTGATATCCAGAAAAAGCGGCAAGAAGGAAGTTTCTCCTAACAAAAGTAAGCTGTATGTCGTAATTAAGGAGCTTAAATTGTCGATGGTGCTATATCCTTTGCGGAATCCCATCGTTCGATCACTAAGCAACAACCTATGATGTTCCATATGCCATTCAATTCTGTTTTTTAACATCGCACTCATCAGCTTTGCCAAACACTGTAGAAGAGATATAGGGTGGGTAGGAGGAAACGTTATTTTTGTCCTTGTTAGGTTTTGCCACAGGTATAATTATTACATTTCTCCACTGTTCTGGGACAAACGTAGCTGCCAGCATGTCATTGTACAGTTGTAGGAGCACCTCTTTCGCCTTTTGCGACAGGTTGTAAATCATGGAGTAAGTGATCTTGTCCATTCCTGGTGCAGTGTCCTTCCTTCTTCAAGGCACAGACCAATTCTGACATAAGAAAGGGTGGTTCCCCAATCTGGTGGAATTAGCGTTAGAATCGTTTCCTGATTCAGATTCCGTATTTAATGGGACGAACGGAGGCGCAGTCTTGCTTAGAAATAGTTTCCGCTGCTTCGTTATCAGTATTGAACAAGTTAACAACCGTCCTGTCGCCCTTGTACCAACGTATCTTCTCCACATCTCTTGGGAAGAGATACCATACGAAATGCTAGAGCAAAACTTTTTCCAGCCTTCTCGTTTTGACCGTCGAATAATTGCTCTTGCCTCAGCTGTCCTTCGTTTGAGCAATATAAAGTTTTCTAAGGTATGAGTCGTGTCTATAAGTTTTAATAGCTAGGCGTCTCAAAGCGACGGCTCTGGAGCAGTCGCTGTTCCGCCAAGGTTTTCTGCTATCAGGTTTCTTTATTCCGAAGTTTGCCATTGGTATACACTCTTCTGCACTCCTGACTATAACTTCCTCAAATTCGTTGTAACGGACCTGCAAGTCAGTTGAGGATTCAGAAATCTGACCCAGCCGCATGTTGACTTTTTCTTGATATAGTTTCCAGTTCGCTTTCTTGCAATTCCAACGTCTCATTTGCGTGTTAAAGTTTTGCCGTAATGACTTGTCAATAGTTGTTTTAAGAACGAAGTGATCGCTTCCTAGAGTATCTTTTAAGATTTCCCACCTCGATCTCAGCAACAGATTAGCTGATATGATTGAGATATCGGGGGAAGAGTGCCTCTGATATGGAGAACCAAGTCTTGTTCCATGTTGATTATTGAGCACTGATAGTGAGGATGATGTGATAGCTTGAGCCAGCTCTTCTCCCTGCTTGTTTGCTTGAAATCATGCCACAGTGGATGGTGAGCATTAAAGTCTCCTCCCACAAAGCTATTAGGTGGAAGCTGATTAAATATTGCAGTCCAATTTTCTTCGCTCATGTTAATTTGAGGCGGCTTATATATGACGGAGGCCGCTTGGATAGGTCCATCGTAAGAGAGGTCTACAGAGAGCATTTCTACGTTTTCCATTGGTGCCGCTAATCTACGCACTGAACTATTAATATGGCTTCTCACCAAGATGGCAACACCCCCGTGTCCATCATCTCTGTCTTTCCGAAACACATTAAAATTCTTGATGTTTATGTTCGACGAGTTGCGCAGCCATGTTTCCGATATAAGGACTAGGTCGGCCTTATGTTCTGTTATGGTTCTTTGAAATTCGTCCCATTTTGGTAATAGGCTACGTGCGTTCCACTGTAACACTGTAAATTTAGTCCTTCTAGCCATTTTTAATTATCAGATTTTGCAGCCTCCGATTGTGGTTCCACTTGGCCCCATTTCTTTAATTTCTTGAAGCACTTGTCGAAACGCTGTCGTCCTGAATTTTCTTCACTGTGGTGGCTGCCACCTTGCCTTTCATCTGCTGAGCTATCAGTTTGACCACTATTTTGACTATTATATTAACGATGTCTTCTCCTGCCTCTCTGCTAGTTTGTTCTTTGCTGGTTACTTCTTCCGTTTGGGTAGCGATAGATTCCTTGGGAGTACTGACGGTACTTTGGCAGTGCTCCCTGACTTGCTTCATTCCCTGTGGCATCGTCACCGCGCTGTACCTTTTATTCTGTATAGGTGGGAATTCCACTGCCTTGTATTGGTAACTTTGCAGTATACTCCTCTTGTTATCCGTCGCCATTTTTGCTTTGTCCTCTTCTTGTCGCTTCCGTTCGGGGCATTTCCTATCGTTGGCTTTGTGGTCACCTCCACAGTTTACGCATTTTTGGAACTCATTTGAGCAGCTGGCTATGTTGTGTTCCCCACCACACTTCATACATCTTTCTTTTCCTTTACAGAATTGGCCGTATGACCAAATCTATAGCATTTGAAGCACTGCGTTACTGCGAAATATGTAGGAGCCACCTTGAATCTCAGGTAGAAAATCTCGATTTCCTCTGGCAGGATTTGGCTATCAAAGGTTATGAGCACAGTTTGCAGGGGAACTGTTTCAACCTTGCCGTCATTGAATATTTTTCTTGGTAAATCGCCGTACATCGATAATTGGTGCCGACGAAACAGCGTTAATCCTTATTTCTTCTTCTGTTAGGTCCGTAGGCACAAACTTGATTATCCCTTTCCGTTCTACTCGGTTAGCCGGTATATAAGCCTGCAGACCCAAGGATTGAAGAAACATCTTGTTTTCAACGAAGCCATTAGCAGTGCTGGCATTCAAAAATTCCATAGACATTCTGTTTTTCCCCAGTTGATTGAGTCGTTTCAGCCCAGTGACCTTGTTATAAAAAATTTTCCCCAGCTGAATTGGGTGTAGAGAAGCACTGTCTGATGCGTTCTCGATTATAACCATATATGGACCCTCTGCATGGTCATTATAAAGCCTCTTCCGCATTGTCGGCGAGGGGGGGTTCCGCTTGACTGCTTCTTCTCTTACTTGGCTCGCCTTACTAGTTGTCAGATGGTTACCTAAGGTGTTCAACTGATGGCCTCCATCTCCTGACGCTCCACTGGGATTTGTTTGTGGTGGGGTCGCTAGGCTGCACGCTACCTCCTTACCTCTGCTAGGAATCAACTCAGTGATCATCGGTTCTTCAATTTTCTCTTTCGTGATGATTCTCCTGTCCTGCAGCTTTACGTTTCTTCCTCAGATTGTACTTTTCTTCTTCATCGGTGTCGTTTAGGTTTGCCTCCTTTGTCTTCCTCGCTGTCTCCATCATCTCTTGGTCACTCTGGTACACGGTATACGCCTCTTCTTTCTCGGGTCGATTCCATCACTTGCTTCTGCCATTTCCTCTCGCCCTCCGGCAGAAGGGTTCGACGAGATGAGCTCAGCCACGGATGTATTAACACAGTTAGGTTGTCTTCTCTAGGTGAAAATTACTATAACTGTCCACTGATTCACCAAAGTTCTGTGAATATAACACGACCGCAGTTAGCACTGTTGATAGTCGCCGGAAGATGAGTCCGCTTCGCTGCCACTAACACTCACGCAGGTAAACACGTCTAACTTCCTCACTCTATCACACCGCTTACTTCCTTACACAAACCCATAGGTTTAAAAGCCCGCTTGGTGTCTGGCGAGCAAGTTAGATGGCAGTAGTGGACAAGATGACGGAAAAGCAAGAGAAGAGTTTATGTGTTAGGATATGTGAAGTGTTCTTCGGTTACAAATGTGCAGCATGCATTCGTTCAAAATACGGAAAAAACTGCATTTTACGTTGGTTTCTTCAGTTTAGTGACACTGGTTGTCTGTGTAAACGGACCAGTACGGAACGACCACGTCTCTCTGAGGAAACCTTGGAGCGAGTGAGACTGAGCTACGTGGGCAGTCCACAAAAATGAACCATTCGTGCCAGCCGTGAAGTGGGTAACTGACTACTGCCTGCTCCACATTCATCCAACAACAGGAAGGGGTTCCACCTTGACCTCACTGGAGTGCAAATGTGAACTCGCCGGCTCAGTCGGAAATACTTGCTATGTATCTAGAAAGTCCGAACGCAAAAAAAAAGGTGATTTGCAGTTTCTCAACAGAGAACTGCCAAATCGCTGGATTGGGCGCGCTGATTCGAGTGATGATCCTCTGTTGTCATAGTCACCCTGGTTGCCCGATCTGACCGCATGTGATATCTTGTCGAGGGGTTATGTGAAGGACAAAGTTTGTGTACCCCCAACGCCATCACTGCAAGAATTACAGGAACGGATCACCCCTGCTGTGACGGACATTGATAGGAACACGCTGTCGAACGTATGGTCGGAACTGGAATACCGTTTGCCGGGTGACTAAGGC
>JARYHS010011821.1:0-14518 GCA_031002005.1 Vandiemenella viatica
AAAACCACGAAAACACCAGTCAGGATGGCCGAACCGGGTTTGACCCCCGTCCTCCCGGATGATATGTAAGACGGCGAATCCGCCGTCCTCATATCTCGGTGTTGTAACATGAATGTGATTTGTATTAGGAAATTGTTAATAAGTGCAGCAAGAGTATTTAAATGTTGATTTCGACTAGCGGTGCGAAATAAATCAAGTGATGTTTCTTACACAACAGTGATTCTTAAGTAACAACATTCGTCTCACTTTTGGACAGATCTAAGATTTTTAACAATGCTATAATTAAAACAATCCGAGCTACAGCAGGCATGTGATCGTGAGGAGATTGGCCCTTCTGGCCCATAACACGCTGTCATTCCAATAAGTGTGGAAATGCTATTAATCTACGTGATTCGTTGCGAGTGTATTTCAGCATTGTCGACAGCAAATTATCCACACTAATTAGAGGAATGCTTGCAAGCACTGCCTCTCGTCTCTAATTTCAACAATCCATCTACCTTTGGTAATCTTTATCGTCATGTTGCACAGTTTTATCGTTTCTCTACATGCAACTTGTTTTATGGTATATTCTGTACTAGCATAAATCTCGTTACTTACACATAGTAAAATTCTTCGTTTTTTCTCTACAAAAGACAGTGGGAGGTAAACAGAATATTCAATGATTATCGCAGACTCGCAGAGAGAAAATGAACATCGCATCTCTGCCTGGCACTATCATGTTTTTTTATCTCTGCCATCTGTTTTTGTACTAGACCTACATACAATTACTTACATAAATTACGTCAAAAACGGCGAAAATTTTTATTGTTATGAAAAAGATTCTAAGCAAAGCTTAATTTAAAAAACGAATAACGATTATTTCTTTGTTTGATATATTTCGTGATTTCTTACGTTTCGTGTGAACTTTCTCTGAGTTTTCAATGAATTTATCTTCTGTCAAAAAATTCTTGGGTTATGTTGTGACGTGGTTTTAGTAGCTGCTCCAGAGATACTCTTCTCCTTTCACGAATTCATGCATTTAATCGACGTAAATAAACAAACAACAAAAACTAAATATAAACGAGCGTAGCATATATCTGTGTCTCGCTTTGTAATTTTCCATCTCTGCCATTCTTATTTGTATGCAGTAACTTCCTCAACATACAATTGCCTTTTATCTGGCATTACAGTTATGCTTCCTTTTAAGTGCAAATAAAATCAGTTACTTTTATCTGATATTTCCTCGTTAGCTCAGTATAGTAGCGATGTCGTGGTGGCCAGTGTCACTAACGCTTCGGGCATCATCGTATTCGCCGAGCTATTGAGATCCCATCCAGTCCCCAGGCAGAAATTTTTTTATTAAAGTGGTTGTTCTAAGAATGTTGTAGCAGACTTGTACTTCTTTGTGAACACTAATGACAACAAACTCAACTGCACATTGAGCAGGTGGTAGGGAAAGGTTACAAAATTCTTCATTTACTGGAGAGGATGATGAGAGGATGTACCAGAGAAGTTAGAGGGAGTTGGTTTACAAAACTTTGGTCAGACCATTGGCTGAATATGGTGGTGAAGTTTGGGACCCAAATTTTGATTATCAAATACCGGAGTTGGAAAGTGTACAAAGAAGAACAGCTAGATTTGTTTGTGCAAATTATCGCAGGACCCAGTCAGTAACTGATATGATAGGGGAGCCGGATTGGGAGTCATTGGAGGAAAAGAGGAGGGTGAAGAGAGTGCTGGGAGTGTACAGGGCATATGTTGGTGATGTGGCTTGGAGGGATATTGGTCAAAGAATTAGGAATAGTGCATGGAAGGGGAAAGGCGACCATGACCAAAAGCTTGCGCACGATTTCGTGCATAAGGGAGTGGGAAAATTTTGTTTTGTTGTTAAGGGTGTCAGGGATTGGAACAAATTACCAAGTGCAGTGTTGAATAATTTTCGACAAACACTTAAGGAATTTGGAATTAAAATTTGTTTATCTTAATATTAAATGGGGAATTTAACATTTCAATTATAAACGCGTTTTTAAAAAATTTATAAAAAAGGGGAAGTGGATGACTGGGAGACTTGAACCGGAGTGTTAGCTCCATTGTAAATAAAAATTAATAATAATGATAACGTAAGTTTTTTTTTTTTTTTTAATTTATTTGGCCTTTGGTATAAACCATACAGCCAGCTTGGTTACAGTTTGGTTATTTCTACAAGTGGGTTTTTAATAGTTTTGATGTCTGGTTTCATTTGATATACGTTCATCTACTGTGCATCATAGATCACATGCTCAATATAACCCAATATAATACAATATAAATACAATATAAAAAACAATAATACAATATGGTACAATAGTTCGATAAAATACAATATAAAATTCATAACATACCGTTTTAACATAAAATATTTACAACTTAAAATACAATATATAACATGCATCATGTACATACAAAATTCAGCATACAAGTTTTGTAAATTGTTCCAGTGGTTACACGTACCCTTAAGCCACAGTTTAGAATACACAGCCTTTGGTACAGAAATCAACAGACTGGTTATCTTTCAATGTAATGTGGGTTTTAGAAATGAGAATGTCATATTTCTATGTTGTTTCTTATTGCAAAATTGAAGAGAATCATGAAGATTTCCGTCCTATTTTCGTGGAGAAGGGTCTGCATCTTGGAAGGGAATACTACACCGTGTTTAGTCAGTTCTTCTATTAATTCAGTTGATTCTGCCCAGCGGCGTCCACAGGCAAAAAATATATGATCTACGTTCTCGACACTAATGCCATCACATTCACAAATGGGGGAGGTGATCGCATTAATCCTAAAGAGGTGGCTCGCGAAGCGTCCGTGGTTGAATTTGAGCCTAGAGACAAAGGTTGTGATCTTCCTTGAGATTTGGATGTTGTCATGCCAGTGTGAGCGTGGGATAGTTGGATGGATTTTTCTATAGTATTCACCTTTATGTGTGTCTTTTGACCGCCACTCTCTGTCCCATTCTAATCTGGTTTTATTGCGGAATATAGGGGTCAAGTCCGACGCGGGAATTTGTTTAATTTTCTCACCATTGAGTGCTGCTGCCTTAGCTAGTCGGTCAGCTACTTCGTTGCCTCTTATTCCTGCGTGACCTTTGGCCCCATATAAATGTCACTTCCGATCCTTTATCTCTGAGTCTTGCTACTAGCTGTACAATATCATATATCAGCCAGCTTCTGCCGTCGTCCGCCGCCAGGTTAGATAATCTCAGTAAAGCAGATCTGGAATCTGATATGATGATTAGTCTGTTCGTCCGCAAATGTAAGCCGTATTCTAAGGCTTTTAAAATGGCTTGTAGTTCGGCGGTATAGATCGATGCCTCTTCCGGGAGTTGATATAAGCCCCTCTTTTCATTAGCAGGGTCTGCGAAGGCGCAACCCACCCGATTTCCAGATTTAGAGCCGTCTGTGTATAAGCATATGGGGTTATCTGCCAGCTTTGTAATGCGGTCCTTTAAGATTTTTTCATTGTGGTTGCCTTCCGCTATAAATTTTGTGTCTAGGATAATGTCTAGTCTTGTCTTACCTCTCGATAGTCTGTGCAGATGTACCGGAAGGAGGCGTGATCTATAGATTATGTTGCTATATTTTTTAAACTTCTCGGAAGGCGGTTGTTAGAGTAGGGGCCGGCTTCTGTTTCCAGTACCTCCGTTCCGTGTATTGCATTGTTAGAGCAGATATTTTTGCCATAAGTTGATCATCCTTTACTTCGAGTAGTCTTAGGATGAACTTCCGCCCCAGAAATGCCCTACGGATGTGTAGGGGTGGTTCTAAGCATTCCACCAGCAGTGCGTTTGTCGGGGTAGATGTCATGGCTCCGGTGCATAGTCTAAGTGCACGATACTGGCATCTGTCGATGTCGGTTAGTAACGATTTAGAAGCAGAGCCAAAAACATGTTGCCATAGTCGAGATGGGGCGCACTAGGGCTCGGTACAGCATTAGTGTGATCTTCCTGTCTGCACCCCAAGCTTTACCTGTCACTGCTCGAATGATGTTGATTGCCGCTTCGCTCTTCTTCAGTATGTGCCGAATGTGAGCTGACCAAGCCAGGTTAGGGTCCAACCTTAGGCCGAGGTATGTAACAATTTTTTTCACTGGGAAGTTAAAGGGTCCCAGAGAAATATTTGTCATCTGGGGCAGTCTGTGTCGTGTAAAGACCATGACGGACGACTTTTTCAGGGGGGAGATCAAGGCCGTTGTGCATCATCCAAGTCGCCAGCCTATTAGTGGTTGCACTTAATGCTCTTTTACAGGCCTGCAGTGATAAGAAGCTTGTATAGATGCATACATCATCCACATACTGAAGAATCTTTACGTTCGCCATTTATGATCTTGTGCAGGTCGCTGAATAAATATTAAACAGTAGTGGGGAGAGGATCGAGCCCTGAGGTAGACCTTTGGATGTCAATCTTGGTCCATACGTCGTGTTCCCTCACGTATGATCACTATTCTATTCTCGAGTAGGGCAATTAGGTTGTCTATGAATCTGTCTGGGATCTTCATTCCCTTAGTTTGTCAGCCAGGATAGGAAGAACTACATTGTCGTATGCTTTTGTAAGATCGGTGAATAGTGCGGTTAAGTAATGATTGTTACCATAAACACAGCTGGATATCGGTGACTAGATGAGCCAGGATTTCGTTAGTCCCCTTACCTCTTCGAAAACCTATCTGTAGGTCTGGCAATAGGCGGTTATGTTCGATGTACCATTCCAATCTTTCTTTTATCATTCGCTCCAGGGTTTTCAGGGAGCACGATAGTAAAGAAATTGGGCGAAATGACGAGCTTTCTGCGGGGTCCTTGTTTGGTTTTAGTATTGGTACTACCCTTATTGTTTTGAGGGACGGTGTGTAGGTTCTAGATGTCCATATGTTATTCATTATTTGTATAGATCACTTTGCCGTTTTCGGGTAAGTTGCTCAGCATGGCGTAGGTGGATTTGATCTGGGCCCGGGCAGGTTTTTTGTTTTAGTAAATGTATTTTCTAGCTCATCGAGAGTAAATGGTTGTAGGAGAGGGTGGCTTGTATTACTATACCGTGAGGGAGCTGGTTCTTCACTACACCAGTCCGGGTCAGAGACTTTAGGAGGTTCATGGCGGCGGTCTGTGGGATTGAGTGTGATGGCTGGTTGACCTGTCCCGAACATGCTCTAATCTGTCTCCATACCACTGTCGGAGGGGTTTTTGAGTTTAATGAGTTGCAGAAATTTACCCAGTTTTCTCTCTTCTTCTTCTTTAGCAGCCTTTTTGTAATTGCTTGCGTTCTTATTGAGAAGAATGAAGTTGGATTCGGTGGGTTGTTTCTTGTAACGCGTCAGTGCTAGTCTCCTATCTCTTATGGCTTGGTTACATTCCTCGTCCCACCACCTGCAATAGGTTCTCCTTTGTGCGCGTCTTGTCTTGGATTCCGGAATGGTTGCTGCAGCCGTTTCTTCCACTATTGTCACAAATTTCGAATAGTCCTTTTTGTTGTCCCCTGTCAGTTGAAGGTTTTTGAATTTCTCTGTAGCTATCTGTTTATATTGGTGCCAGTTGGCTTTTTTAATGTTCCATCTGTAAGTAGGTGTTAGCACCTGGTTGTCTTCTATCTGCGCTGGTGTTGACATCAAGATAGGGTAGTGATCAGAGCCCGACGGATCTGATGTTGTTTTCCAGTCGAAGTAAAATGCACACTCTGGGGAAATAAGTGTTATATCTACAACTGATTTTCTTCCTGAAGGTCGTTGTAATCTTGTCTCAGAACCGTCATTTAATATGACCAGGTTCAGTTCGTCTATGAGTTCGGTAAGTACATTTCCCTGGCGACAATTGTATTCGCAGCCCCAGCTCTGGTGATGGGCGTTTAAATCCGCCATTATTAATATGGGGGGTGGTAGTTGGAGCAGGATCGATCGGATTTCTCGTTTTGCAAGACGAGCATTTGGAGGCTTATAGCATACTAATACGGTCATTTTCCCGAAGTCGAAATTGATGTTAGCTGCGCAAGCTTGAATGACAGGTTCATGTACGTTTAGTTTTATTTCTTTGTACTGTAAGGTTTCTTTTACCATTAAGGCTACTCCGCCGTACCCGTCCTCCCGGTCTGCCCGTATGATGTTATATCCTGGTTTCAAAAAGTTGGATGTTGGTTTTAACCATGTCTCTATTAGACCCGCAATCGAGATGTTGTGTTCATATAAGAGGTGGAACAGATTTTCCCTGTTTGAGTGGATAGACCGAATATTCCACTGCAGTACTTTATTGAACTTGGCCATAAGGGGAGATATCTATCGAGTCGCTGATCAATTTGGTAATGTTTTCTCTTATTGCCTCTCTTGGTATTGAGCTCTCGCCAGGTTGAATTTTCTGTACTAAGGTGATGATGAAGTTAATTATTGTGTCAATTAGATAGTCCTTGCCCAGCAGGGTTGGGGGGCCTCCTCCTTCGATTACAGGATTAGATCTGTTACTTGATAATGGTTCTACTGTTCTTTGGTTCGGTATTAGGTATTGCTGGTAACCCTTCCAGCTGTCGCTATGCTTCGGTATAGCTGTCTGTTGAGGACGGACACTTCTGTAGTAGCTTCCGGATGTAGTCCTGGAGTCTCGTCTACGTGGTTCTGTATTTGTGCTTTGGTATAGCTTAGGGGGATTAGGTTGCGCTTCTATGCTCTGAGGCTGCAGGGGAGTCCCCTGGTTGTTGGGTAGTGTCGGAAATTGGGAAATGTCTCTGGTGTCGGGTGGCGGAGCTGCCGCGGCCCTAGCGTAGTGACTATTGTCAAATGAGGCCAGTGCCTCCCGATAGCTAATTTCTTGAAAGGCCATCCTACTTTTTATGGCTTTCTGTTTCATAAATTCCGGGCATGTTTTATCAATGGCCGAATGGGGGCCTGCGCAATGCAGACAGACGGGTTGAGAGGGGTTTGAGCAATTATTGCTATCGTGTGAGCCGCCGCAAAGCTTACAGCGCGTTTGGCTACGGCATTGTTTGCTGTTGTGTCCATAGCGAAAACAGTTAAAACACTGAAGAACCGATTGTACATATGGTTCTACCGGGCAGCGGACACCATGGATTTTTACATTCTCAGGCCTTCTCTGGGACTTAAATGTAATGGCACAAACCGGCAAGGCTTTCTTTGTAGTCAAACCGTTTTCGGCCGTGTTTTTGTAAAACCTTCTTATTGCAATTACTTTAACTGGGCTACAAATGACTGCTAAAATTTCCTCTTCTGTTAGTGACGTCTCTATGTTCCTGATTATTCCTTGTCTAGTAACTAGGTGGCTCGGAATATATGCTTCAAGATTGTGTTTAGGGAAAACATTGCTTTTCACTAGATCATTGGCTGCCGCCGCTGTAGATAGTTCTATTTTAATACGATTTTTTCCTGAGGGGAAAATGTTAGTAATACTGTTATAATAGTTTCCACTTTCCGACCTGAGTAACTTCCCTAAAGACATTGGGTGCAATCTACCAACATTTTTATCAAGGCTTTCTACTATGATAACAAACGGACCGTTGTCATACAACTCGTAGTTATTGCTGCCAAGCCTAGCGGGGTTGGATGGGGATGTCACTTTACTTACGCCGTTCTGCGATGTGCCCTGTTGTGGTGTTGTGGTTGTGTTCTCGTCTGCTCCGGGTGCCACCGTTGACTGCACTTTGGAGACGCGTAGAATTTTTTCCGTCTTCCCAACGGGCTGATGGTCGTCTTGATCCCAGCTGGGGCGTTTCGTTGGTCTTAGTTCCTCTACACACATGGGGAGCTCGTCGGCTGTTACATTCTCCGTCACTGTTTGTATTGCATTTCTTATCGCTGCTGGTAGCTCGTTGTTGTCGTCTGGCTGGGGGCTTGGGTTCGTTGGGTTTTCTGACCGCGTACCACCTTCACCATAATTCCCACCGTACATGGTGGAATACGGCGCCTCCGCCGCCGGTTTGGTAACGATTTACTTAATCGGTGTTGTGCTTGAATAACTATTGCAATAAACACACGGAAAGTTAACGTTGGCTGAGCGCACGGTTTGTGATAGAGTTAGCTTGGCACACAAGGAAAGTTTCGCGCACCAGGAAAACTGATGTTCACCGTACCGATGCTCGAACTCATTTGATAACGTAAGTTGCAGAGTGTTAGTGTATGTCGAGATAGCGACAGGCTGATGGAATGAAATTACCATTGGGTAAGAGATCAAGCTAAAACATCTGGGGAAAAATCGAGATTTTTCTTTTGGTCTACGATTGTTTCTTCTCTCGACGTCACGAAAGAGAATATAAGCCTCGGATGCTATCTGGGTCTTTACACCTGTGCTTTGTGTTAGCTTGTTGTGCGGTTGGAATCCGCCGCGTGGACGGTACTGGCTATCGACCAGAAGGTCGATTCCTCTAAGCGGAAGTGACGACAAGTGCTGTGTGGTCGCCAGACACTTGCCTCCCACCAGCGTCGGCTAATACAATCACTGAAAGTGCGGCTCCGTGTTCATACAAGCTTTGTGTGAGAGAGAAATTAAGGGCAAATAGCGTGCATGTGTCACTATCGACGAAAACACCTTACTTGGAAATTACACTTTTCAATCTTCGTTTGAGCTTTAGAGCGAAACTTTCTCTGTGTATTTCAGAGCATGGTGGTTGAGCGGTAACTCTCTGGTCTCGCATTCGGAGGACTCTGGTTTGAATCCCTGTCCAGCCTTCCAGAATTCGGTTTTCTATGATATCTCAAAATCACTCCAGGTGGATGCCGAGTTGGTTCTTTCAAAAAGTTACGGCCGAATTATTATGCATTCCTTTCCCCAAATCCTTTTACTCCTGTAAAGATCTGGAAGCCGACTAGGAGTAAAGCAATTAAAAAACTAATTTATCCCGTCATTAGCATACACGAGTGTTGCTGGTGTAAGAATTTTATTGCAGTCGTAAATGAAATGTAGTCCATATTCGAATAATTTTTATTTTTTTTTGCTGTCATCAGTATTTCAACTGGTTCGATGCAATCCTCCATCCCTTCCTATCCTGTGCTAACCTCTTCATCTCTACATATCCCTTACAGCCCGCGTCCTCAATTATCTGCTTCATATATTCTAATCTCTGACTTCCTCTACAGTTCTACCTTCGACTGTTCCCTCCACTAACAAATTAACCAGTCCTGCATGTCTCAAAATATGACCTACCAGCCTGTCTCTTCTTTCTGTAAGCTTCTTCCACAAACTTCTTTCCTCACCCATTATTTCCAGTACTCATTTATTTCTTACTTTGTCTGTTCGGATATTAGTCAGCATATTTAAATCGAAACCACTTCTTCTGTACGCCAGGGTAATCTAATTTAACTATCATGGAGCGCTTGCTCGGGTGACATTTTTCCACCCCCAGCTTTCTTTGTCTGTCCTACTTTTGTCCTCTACAAATTTCCACTAGCGTTTTTTTGGATAATTATTCATTATTTCCCTTCGTAATTTATATCTAATCCCTGACCCCCCTTACCTACAAATGAAAATCTTTCCACATCATTGTGCCTGAAATCGAGTGCCAGCTTGTGGTCATGGTCATATTTACCCTTCCATGTATTATTTTTAATTCTTCCACCAATATCTTTCCACGCCTCACCACCAATATACGCCCTCTTCAGCCTCCTCCTGTCTTCCATTGAATCCTATTCCAGTTCTTTTACCATATCATTTACTGATTGTGTTCTGCGGTAATTTCCAGAGACAAATCTAGCAGCACATCTTTAAACACCCTCCAACTCCTATATTTGACACACAAAATGTAGGTCCCATACTACACTACGTCAGAACAACCTCTGTATGAAGCGTTCCAACGCTCTTACAAGAGCTACAAATTGCGCGGCTCTTCTATGTATTTTCCCGATACGAGAAAAGACTCTATGGCTCTCAGACAACATACACTATACCGAGATTTCTTTATCGTCAGACATTTAACAAGATACACGAAGAGTGAAGACAAATGTGAGAACAGATGTGGATATCAGAAGCATGTACACTTTTATATCTCTAAACCTAATGCTTTTAGCCATTCGACTGCACTGATCGGTGTATTGTGGATGTTGCTATTGTTCCTCTGTAAGGGGGCGTGCATTAATTACGTGTGGTGAAATAGGGGGGGGGGTGGGAGAGGGGTTCCGGCGAAATCTCACGAAAACACACCAAGGGGGGGGGGGGGGGGGGAGATCAACGGAAATCTCAAGTGAGGTAAAAAAAAACCTACAAATCAAGCTAAAGCCGACTTTAGGGGGAGACCTTAAAAAAAAAGGTCTCAAAAGTTACGAGGTCCTTCGTAGGGGGTCTCCGTTCAAAATTTCACGTCTTTTTACAGGGGGGGCTGTGCGACCAAATCTCACCTGAGGAGGGGAACACCTCACGTGATTAATGGACGCCCCTTAATAAGCATAAAGAAGACAGTAATAAGCGATGTGGTGTATTGTCTGTAAGGTGGCTCCACAGTCACAATTTGCAGAACTGACCCAGCCACATGTATGTAGTAAGTAGCCACATCCTGCCTTGTTCTGTTCGAATTCCGATTGATGACTCTCCATTGCGTCTGGGGAGATCGGATCATTGTAACCGTACTGTTCTCGAAATAATGACGTTGAATGCAACATTGTGCATTCGCTGCAGTTTTGTAACTGTCTTCAGCTGTGACCGCGGTTATGCGCTGACTTGAGCGCTATCTCGCGGCGTGGGTTGGAGTCTGCTTTGTACCCATACCCACGCGTCTTCATTTCCTTCGTCACGCGCGTTAGCTCGCAGTTTCGCGGTTTAATTTGCCATTGTTCACAGAGTGTCGAAACGACGCCAAGGACTCTCTGCGTGTCTGAAGTCTTTGCACTGCCGTACACAACCACGGTCAGAGCGTTGCTTGAATGCGGCGCTGTAATATGGAACTCAGGTTTGGGATTCCCCGATTTCAACTACAGAGAGTTGGAGGGGGGTGCAAAGGAGAACAACTAAATGTGCGAGTGGAGACTCCCCCGGCGTACTGATGCAATGAAATCCTCTCTGGTGTAAAGCCGGATGGGGTGACAGCTAGAAGATACCTGATGAAGACGGCAGGGCTAGCTGTCGAAACGTCATGTTTATAGAACACCGTCCGCATGGGCACCCGATAGTATTTCAGAACGACTAGATATTTGAGCGGACGTTAACGCAGGACAAGACATTTTCGTGTTGTCTCAAAGACCTAGTGACAAAGTTTCTTACAGGCTGCTTAAAACGCCTCTGCCGTACCCACCCAGCCTAACATGGTAATGCTACCAGGTTAGGGGACATCCACAAATTACGTCTCACGAATTTCATGATTTTTGGACCCTCCCTCCTCCCACGTCACAGGTTGTCACATTTGTGGGACCCCCCCCCCCCCTTCCTCTGGTGTGACGTCACATATTTTGCAATGTTTTAAATTTATAAATTAAAACAGCACTTCGAAATGAATATGTATTTGTAGTTTAAAAAAATCATATATCAACAATAAATATAACATTTAGAAAATATAAAAACAAACAAAAAATCGAATTAATGAAAACAAAATTGAGTCATGTGTCCATGGATTTTGAACCCATTCCTTGAACCTGTTTATTATTGGCATAATAGTCACTTCATTCTTGATTTCGATAGTGTTGGGAACATTCAATGTGTCAACATATCTTCATCTTCCGCCAGAGCCAAAAAGTGATACAAATAATGCATGTGATGTCACAAAGTTTATGACACGTCCCCCCCCTTTTTCAAGGTGTGACCGTAATTTATGGAGGCCCCTAAATGGGACCTACAGTTTCTGCCGCTCGTCCACTGGAAACGAATTTCGTCCGATTTGACGGCCGGGCAGTTCGTCCGATTAACCTCGTCCACTGCAGCCAAATAACGTCCAAACATACTGGCGATCCGTCACTGTTGCTGTATAGTGACTTACATTTCGTGAAAATAGACTTTACCTTGCCTCGAGAAATATTACGAGGGTCAGGGCCGTGTAGACCCTTGGGCTGAACCTGTGATGGCGCCCTGTCGCACAAATATCTGAAATTCAACCTCGCATTTATAGTTATTTTATAAACAAATTCTAAAATAACGTTTGAAATTATCATTTAACTGTAGAATATTTACTATATCGTATCTAGAAGATATAGAGTTGTTGAGATAAAATGAAAACAATTAAAATCATTAAGATATTCAATACAATTTATTAACATCGCTCTGAACAATTATAGAAGAAAAATAATGCGAAGTTGTGTCCATGTTGCCAATTTCGCAAAAGTCAATATTTCAATTTAAAAAATAAGAACGTACAAGAAAAAAAAAAAAAAAAAAAAAAAAAAAAAAAAAAAAAAAAAAGAAAAAAAAACAAGATACAAAATGAAGAATTATAAGAAACAATCAAATTGTTTTTGTAGAGTCGGTTCATATGCTGCAGTCTAAATGCGGTCCCGATAAAAGCGATATCTCATTATTCAAATAATGTCTTACTGCAACACAAATAGTTATATAACTGCGTAGACGTAGTGCTTAATAGTCCTTTCCCTAGTATTTTTATCAAAAATTTATAGGATTGCGTACCACCACAGTGTATGATAAAATTTGAAAAAATACAAATGAAGATCAAATAAAAGATAAAAAAATGAAGACTTGTTTATTATGAGCGCAACATGCGTTGCCATTCGGCCGAATACATTCAACCAATCCCATTAAAAACGGGATCCGTCGTCATTTGGCCGTTCGGCTGTATTCAGAGAAGCAGGTCGTCTCCAGTGGGCGCGTGACAGTAATGTTTTTACCTGCCTCGGATTAGTCGGTCATATTCGACGATCGGCCTAAATAAACTACGTAGAGTTCTAGCATTCACATTAACAAAGCAAAACCTTGTCAGAGGTGAACGTCCGTGATAAGGGGGCATCTATAAATTGCGTGAGGTTAAATGGGGGGGTCCGGCAAAATCTCACCCAGGGGGGGGGGGTCCACAGAAATCTCACGTAAAGTTTTGAAAAAAATTTTCGGATAGCAGAGCTAAAAAAAAGTCAAATTGCGCGAAAAGCGATTTACGGAGAAATTTCGTCGAAAAAACGAATGTGAAGGGTGAGACCTAAAATAAAAGGTCTCAAAAAGTTTCAAGGGCTATATCTAGGGGGGGAGGGGTTCTCACGGACCAAATCTCACAAGAGGGGGGGGGGTCCGGCGAAAATCCCACCAGAGGGGAGGGGGGGTCCGTAATCTGAAAACCCCTCACGTAATTTATGGATGCCCTAAGGACAGTAAAAATTGCAGACCAGATCGCGACTCAGACAGAGGTCTTCGTAATGCAGTCTACGAATGACAGTCTTATTCACCCTCAGCAAGCAGGTGTCAAAAACCCTATCCCACAATTCGTAAAGGATCAGTTCTTTTCGTATTTACCACTTCAGCGGTTCGAATCCTCGTAAATGAATCTCGCGCAGGCAGTGATGGAATGAGTGGTGTTGGAAGCCCTGCGCATGGTGCAGCCCCCAGTGAAGCCCTTGGCTGTGCCGTCTGGCTGCGATTACAGTGCACTCTCTCGCCGCTACTGGCTTCTGTTTCAACTCCACGTTCTCCCAACCTCACCCGCTGTTGACGTATTGCTACTCAACGGGCCTAAGATACTATTCAGTACATATACAGGGTGGTTCAAACATCACTTTACTTCAATCAAAGCAAAACATTTATTAAAATAACATTATTTATTTAATTAATTAAAATTGCAAAGGAGCTTGGTAACTTATACCAATCTCTGACCACCTTACCTAAAAAAGAAAATCTTCCCAACCCTGTGCTGAAAATCGAGTGCCAGCTTGTGGTCATGGTCATCTTTTCCCCGTGCATGTATTATTTTAATTCTTACACGAATATCTTTACATGCCTCATAACCAATATACACCTTGTACACTCCCATGACCCTCTTCACCCTCCTCATGCCTTCCAATGAATCTCATTCCAGCTCTTATATCATATCTATTACTGCGGTTAATTTAGAAACAAATCTACAAGCCATTTCTTGCACCCTCTCCAACCTGTATTTGATACTCAAAATGTAGGTCCCATATTACACTCACACAAGGAATGGTCTGACCAAAGTTTTGTAACCCAATTCCTTTACTTGTCTCATAAATATCCTCATCACTTCTCCAAACAAGTGCAGAATTTGAAATCTTTTCCTACCACCTGTCCAATGTGTCCTGCCATGATAATTAGTTATAAAATGACATTGCCAAGTATTCAATTTCAAGTCTTCAACAATCAATTCTTCCCCTTCTTATATTCATAATTAACCTTATGTTTTTTATTTGTGTATCTAATAAGCTGATTCTTCTTTGCATTAATCTTCAACCATGTTACCAACCGAAAATACATATCCTGTCCACATCACCCTGCAGCTGTTTACAGTCCTCTACCGTTGATCGTTTTATACAGCATTATATCATCCGAAAACAAGTAATTTTGATAAACATCAACACAATTCATAGTTTCCCTAAACACTCCAGGTGAATGCCGACATGGCCTTCAAAAAAGCAATGGCCAAAT
>JARYHS010011822.1:0-14557 GCA_031002005.1 Vandiemenella viatica
TTGCGCAATCGACCTCATGGCGTTCCAAGAGATCTTCGCGAATGAAATGCTGCAGACATCTATCACATATGAAAATGGAAGATGTATTTTTAGTTATAGATGACCTGACTAACTTGGACAAGTTCTTGATCCAGCAGTAGTGAAATTTATCTTCACCCTCTGTAATCAACAACATGTTTATATGGAAACCGCGTTTGACTGCAGCATGGTGGAGGGGGCCTACAACTTTATGTCTTCTACCTTCTGGTTCCAAGCCGTAGACATTGATCGAATAGTCGGGGTTTTGCCTCTCAAATTTAGAAATGTCTGACAATTTTACAGGGAAGTCTATGCCTGCAAAATCTAAATCGTACTTGGAACGGACTTTAATATACTTGCTAACTCTATACGCGTCCTTGTCCACCTTTTCGTGAAAAGCCAGGATCGTCCAAAGAAAACAACGATCATCTTTGTTTTGAACGTTGATAATTGCCTTCTTTGCTTGGATATCGGATGGCAGTGCTATAAATGAAGAGCCCCGAAAAAGCGGTTCGAATTTAGCTACATGGATGTCGAGGGAGTTAATTTGATCGAGGCATTTGCCACTATCCCGGTCCTGGAATTCACTAAATCTCTTCTTGATATCTTGAAACACATAGACTTCATACCACTCTTCCAGGGAAGCGCTTAATGTGAGTTCGCGCATCTTGGGCATAAAACAAATACGGCTGACGTTAGTGACATTGTTCTTCTGAATTTGGAAAAGGCAATCCAACCCCACCTGACATTTTATAGCCGGTGTTGAAGGATTGCGAATAATCGCGGAAATTTGATCATTAAAAATTTTGAAACATGCTCTAATAAAATTACCAGGATCTTTAAAATTTTCGGTATTTACAACAGTGATGTGAAGCAACCTATTCGCGTAAGCACTTGCCCTGATAGTTGGCTTTAAGCGCGTAGCATCAGGCTTACCTGTTTTTTCCCCACCCTCATTAACGCCGGACCCGGTCGCTTGAGTGTTGGGCAGCCACTGGGAGAATGGTTCGTCTGTCGCCCAGAGAGCTTCAAGCGGTGACAAAGTAGCAAGAAGCTCATCCTCCAATGGTTCTGCCCATGCGCTGGTGCTTGGCTGCGGCACGTCCGACGCTTCCAGGTCCGGCGGCGACATATATACATCTGCAACAAAAAAATAGTCAGATTTTTTTTTTTCATGGTTAAAAGTCTAAGAGATAAAATAATAAAAAAGTAGAAGAAATACCTTACCTGCCATTTTAATCCTTTTAGATGGTCCTTCATCATCATCATCATCATCATTCATCCTTTTTTGGAGGGGTCCCGAGGAACCATGCTGACCTATAACAAAATAAATTTTAGTTAGACAAGGCCGGCGGCGACATATATACATCTGCAACAAAAAAAAAAATAGTCAGATTTTTTTTCATGGTTAAAAGTCTAAGAGATAAATTAATAAAAAAAATTAGTAGAAGAAATACCTTACCTGCCATTTTAATCCTTTTAGATGGTCCTTCATCATCATCATCATCATCATTCATCCTTTTTTGGAGGGGTCCCGAGGAACCATGTTGACCTATAACAAAATAAATTTTAGTTAGACAAGGAAAAGAAAGAAAAACTGAATAAAAATAAATCTAAATACTTACCAACAAAGACGTCCCCAGGCTGGTTGGGATCATCATGTTCAGGGCAATCTGTGGAAAAAAATCATCTTTTTTACTGCACAGACAAAATGTTTAAAGTAATTCAGTTAAGAATTTTTTTTTAACTTACAATTGGCAAAATACCTCGCCAGCTCAGATGATGAAGCATTCACAGGCTCTGCAACAAAAAAAAAATTTTAGTTGGTTACAGAAAATAATCAATAAGAATATTAGCTACAGCATGAAATATATAGTACTACTTACCCCTTGCAAAATTATTGCCAGAACCATCAGTAGCATCACAGGCTCTGCAACAAAAAAAATTTTAGTTGGTTACAGAAAAAAATCAATAAGAATATTAGCTACAGCATGAAATATATAGTACTACTTACCCCTTGCAAAATTATTGCCAGAACCATCAGTAGCATTCACAGGCTCTGCAACAAAAAAAAATTTTAGTTGGTTACAGAAAAAAATCAAATAAGAATATTAGCTACAGCATGAAATATATAGTACTACTTACCCCTTGCAAAATTATTGCCAGAACCATCAGTAGCATTCACAGGCTCTGCAACAGAACAAATTAATTTTCTTAGTATCAACACACGCACGAGAAATTAAAAAAAAATAATTACAGTCAATTACATACCTCCAGAAAAAGTGTATAGCAACAGAAGCTCCGGAGTTGAGACAACTCGTGGTTCTACAATAGAAAATAATTATAGTATGCAACAAGTAAACATCTACTGCAAAAATATATTAATTTATTTCAGCAAACTTACCACTCGCTAATTCTTCTTCACTAAATAGTGACGATATTGTCGGTAGATCTGAAACAGAGAAGAAAAAAATTAGTTTGAATAGCTTAAATTAATACAACTTATAAAAAAAAAAATATAAGAAATTCACTTACAGTTTGTGAAGAAATTATCCACATCTGCGGCAGAGAGCACCGGCAGTTCTGGAAAAAAATCGAAATACTAAGCATCACTGGTATACAAACACGCATGATAATTTATTATTTAAAGGCACTTAACATTACCTGAAGCAGACTGAGAATGTTCCATGGTGGTGTAGCGACGATCTAAACGCAACCGGCAACAGAACAGCAATGAGGCCTGGCCCATGTGGCGATAGCTATTTATAGCGGTGAGGTGTCTCAATCGTGGCGCGCGCAAACAGCTTGCTTAACGGCGCGGCACACATTTCGTCACGTTTAATGGATTAGCAAACAAAGATAACTTTCTGTATGTGTGTTGAAACATTTCGCAACGGCTAATGGAAAGCAGTGGCAAATATTTGTCGGAGACCAAAATGATACATGCCAAAGAACTAACGGGGGCTGCCATCTGCCAGCGTATTGGCGAACTAACTGTGCAGCGCAAGCCCGACAGCTACCGCCATCTGTGCGGCCGATCGGTGAACTAACGGTGCAGCGCCATCTAGCCGCAGATCGGGGAACTAACGGCGGCCATCTTGGTCGCTCCAAACGGGGGCGGCCATCTTGTGACGTCACGCGACGGTGCTGCCACCTGGCGGGTGCGCCAGCTAAGACAATCTCCTCCTACTGTAATGCAAAACTCAAAAGGACAGGTGAATGGCGTACATTTGTGTTTAGAGACGAGTCTCGATTCTGTCTGTGGCAAAGTGTTGATTCACGACATGTTCGCAGGCGTATTGGAAAACGGCTTACCTGCTGTGATTTCAGAACATCACACAAGTGCAGTCACCGGTGTAAATTTTTGGCGGCAATCAATTTCGACAGCATGACTGAGTCGGCTGTTGTTGATGGCACAATGACAGCCCACCACTATGTGGACGGGGTACTGCATCTTATTGTGATACCCTTCATGTTCAACATTCAAATCGCATCTTACAACAAGATAATTTCCGTCCTCATATTGAGGCCATCGTTACACAAGCCTTGCAAGGAGTTTCGATCACAGTTTGAACAGCACAGTCCACAGATTTGTCCCCAATAGAGCATGTCTGGGATACCAGCAGTAGACACATTTGATCACATGGTGACCCAGCACAAACTGCGCAACAACTGACTGCAAAAGACATGCAGGCGTAAAGAGAAATACCCCAAGAAGACATTCGAAACACTTGTTGATTCATTGTCGGCAAGAATCCACGAATGTATTGGTGTTCAAGTAGGACGCATTTCCTACTGAAAACTGTATCTAAAGGTAATAACTTATCCTGATCCATTTCCATTTGTCATCATTTCTTCTGGGTATGGCCCTGGCTATATCTTCAAAGTTTCCTAAAACTCTACCATTCCTGTCCGCATGGTGAGATTCTAATTTTTGCCAGTCTAACTATAGGGCGACCATAATATTTCGCTATAAATTTTTTTAAAAATCGAAAACTACCCAATCATTTGTTGTTGAAACGTTAACATAGGTTGTATTTAAATGACTTCGCAAGGGATATCGAGAGGATAGTTTACAGAAGTGGCTTGATCCAAGTAGAAGCGATTCCAGACCCAGATGGGGTTCCATCGGTGCAAACCCAGAATCCGGGTCCCACAAGTCGTGAGACCCTGGGAGAGACTGTATTGTCAGAGAAGCAACTCTACATTAAGTTCCTTCATAAAAATAGAACAATAAATGCAATATAAAAACAACGAATGAAAAAAAAAAAAAAAAAAAAAAAAAAAAAAACGGCTTAGGTAATATAAGAACATGCCTTTGCGATATCTGCCGTCTTTACATGAAGTACTTCACAAGTGAAGAATTTTACTATCCGCCTAAGATACACGTAGCTACAGACTTCTAAATATGACATTGTATGTACTGAAGACCGTTTTCACGTGTTAATTTTACATTTCTAGCGCCGCTCTGTAGCATATAAATGAAAATGGTGTAAATGGCTTGAATGTTCGTTCAGTTTGATCAGGAACAAAAGTTCGGAATCCCTGTCGATTTAACGAATACACCTGTATTCGACAGAGGGGTTACCCATAGTATAAATTTTCTTCTTCTCTAAGTTTATTATGGAAAATTCATAGAGAATCATACGCTTATTTATATCATCGCGATCATATTTGCATATTCTCGATCAGCAGAAAGCATAGCAAACTTACATGAACCTAGAACATAAGTGCTTACTAATGTTACGATTTCGCTAGCAAGATACGCGGTTCCGACCTTTTTATTTATTTATTTATTTAAGTGGCGTTCGGCCTTATCAGCCACATCAGCCAAGTTCTTTCGTTTTATGACAATTCACGTTTCATTACCGATTCTATTTACATAGTTTAACAATTTACATTTCATTTCCTTTACAGTTTTAAATATATATAATTTACATTATAGTTCTATACACAACAGTTAAGGTTCCGACTGTTTTAAACACATGCTCTACAAAAACAGATTACCAACGACGGACGATACCATCAACGAACACTTGGACCCGTTCAGATTGATTTGAAACCTGACAGTATTGCTAGTTTAATGCACAGTTTTTACTAGCATAAATTCGCACATGATACGATTTCATGTCGAATATAGGTGCACTGTCGATAATAGGCAGGTATGCAGAGTGTAAATCGGATAACGCGAAATGTACTCAGTTTGTACATCACGAATCTGTCAGATAATAAATTTAAAAATTACTAGAAAAAACTTCAAAGCACCTGTAAATCTTAGCTTGAAAGCTAATGGTTTTCTAAATAAGCAAAACAATTTTGAAACCTAGACTACGTGTATTCCGACATACGCTTGGTTTTCATTTCCAAATTTTCTCTAAATATTTTCGAGGATTTACAATTTAACTGTATAATTACTATGATTTTAGCAATTATATATAAACTTTAATTTTAAAACTTCCTCTTTTTATACAAGAAAACTTACATTATATCCACCGCCGCTTCTAACAAACCAAACAACAGTGACGGACGGCAAGCACAACAACGAACGATTTCTTGTGATTGTTGGAGCTACAGAGCGATGATATCTTTGTTTAAGCGCACGGTATTGCCAACAATTATATTCTACTATAACGAATGAGCACAGCCGCCTGGATCGCATTCGAAAAAGCGCTAGATCAACCTAAAAACAAATATTCATAACAATAAAAGTAGACGTGTTTCGACACCAAAGGATAAAAGAAGTTAATTTTTTTTTTTTTTTTTTTTTTTTTTTTTTTGTGGCACACTAATTTCGATTACTATTTTCTCGAAATGCGGGTGTCACCCCCAAACTGGTGACACCCGGGGCGGACCGCCCACACCGGCCCCCCATAGCTACGCCACTGCTAATGCACTCACATACGGCTGAACCTTCAGTAAAAGAAAAGGAAATTACAAAATCTTAACAACTTACATCAAGTCAGGTAACATTAGATTTAATCGTTGCCTAGGTTGTATAGATTTTGATCAATGTGAAACAGCTTTCGTACAAACGAAGTAATGATTTAAGTAACAGGACACTCATGAATACAATTTAAAGTATTTAAAAAAAATTAATTTACTCATGCCATTTGGTTTAAAGTCAAGTGCCGGTTATAATAACAATTTAATTATCGCTAATCAAAAATTAAAGCTTTTATCTTATGTATCTATGTCCAAAGATTTTAACGAATATGAAATAAAAATAAGAAACTAGTAATTATTTTGGCAATTTAAACGATATATGTACTTCTCATTCAGTTTTATGAAAGTGAATTTATTCTTGGATGCGTAGCTAAACAGAACTGTTATTAAATAACGTGCATTACCTAGAACAACGTCTCTGATGGTAAGTTGGGCAACTAAGGCAGCAAGCGTGACATCGTAACGCGACGTCATGGCGGGACTGCTACCACATGACCAAGACTTTCGTTTTATAGGTAGTCTCTGGTAGATAGACGGCACACGTTTCGTTTAAACTTATTGGTAAACTTTCACTTTTGCGTGTAGTGAAATACTTCTTCCACCAACCTATTTGAGTCGGAAGGACAGGAAAGATAAAATTAGAGAAATAAGGTGCCGCACTGATTCTTATATGAATTCTTTTTTCCTCATACCATTAGGGATTGGAATGCACAGCAAAGAGATTAGCTTTGGTGCTGAGCACCCTCTGCCACCCACAATTTTGTGAATTGCAGAGTGTATATGTAGATGTAATAGTTTCTTAACAGCAATCTTGCAATGAATTAAATTATATAATAATAAATTTGGCCACCCAGGCTTAATAGATAATTATTTACTCATCAATTAGCCTTACAATTTACATGTTTAATAAACAAATATAATAAAAAATTTGAATATTAATTATGACTATATTAATATTCATTGGGTGATGACTCTGTCATAACACAATTCTTCGACAAAAAAATGGATGTCTTCACAGATTTACCGCCGGATTGTGTTGTGAAAACACGATATTTCGACGGCTGATCCACAAATTCTTAGATTGCTCGTTTTTTTTTTTTTTTTTTTTTTTTTTTTTAAATTGGTGGAGTCCCCAAAACCTGCTTCTTTAAGCATGGCGGTCTTCCTGTTATCTACTGCTCGCCTCTGCACATGCATTAAGTTAGTAAATCTATAGGTGATCACAGGAACGGGATTGTGATGTATTCCATGCGTGTAGGCGTCCGCCCGTTGACATGAGTCCATCGGATAAGATAGACAGAAACTTTAGAAAGAAGAGACAGGTCAGAGGGAAAGAAGTGCCAAGGTTTTACCCTTGGGAAAAAAAACCCCTGCCATAGTTACATGAAGGAATAAGAGTGGCTGGCTAAGATACTGCTAGTACCGCGGCAGATTCTATGCTACATGGTTTGGATGTATGAGGGATTTGTTAGGATATGGTATCATGCAACAACTTACACCTAGTCCACACACCGTCGCTGCCGTTGAGATTGTCAGCAGGTGTCCCGCCGTTGCTGCCGTTGAGATGATCTTGGAACATGGCGATTCGTTATAATTAGTAACAACTGTGTGCAACAGGTGTTGTACGTGTTGGTGAGGCGCAACCGCCGCAACGCGCCGAGCCTTTCTTCATCCTGGGAATACACCGTGAGGGTTTCACCGATGGCGACAGCCACAGTGCTGCTAGATGACCACCCCCGACTTATCCGAGCTTTGGGACGGTGACGGGCACCACCGCCATGACCACCCCCGCCAGCACGTGTCATCGCCGCCGGGTAAGACAACCCCACCATGCTCATTCCAGGCAATATTGGAGTAGGATTCATCGTGCTAGCCTGATACGCTTGCCGGCACCTCCGCGGTGCTTACCACGACAGATACTGTACTAGTGATGTTTGTGGATTGTTTTCTTGCTGTGTGTGGCTGCCTAATGCGCCTGCGATCACACTGTAACCACTTTCCTTAGCACAGTAATTTCTTTGCAGGTTGTTTAGGGAATGGGTCCCTAACCCCTACTGTCCCATAATGCAGTTGACAGATTTCTTACTTGTTTATGTAATAGTTTTTCCTATCTGTTGAGCAATATTTTCGGCCGTCGATGTTTGAATTGTGGTTGTGATCATAACTGCCTATAGTGCGTATCAAAGAATTTCGTGACATTTGGGATTTCCCGTACATGTTAATGTTTCTTTCATAGAAGGAAAAAACTCAGAATTAAACAAAGAAGTAGAGAGGCTAAATAAAACAATTAAAGAACTTAAGTCAAATGGAAACACAACTTCTCGGCCAAGCTATGCTGCAGCGGCCAGTAAGGCAACGAGCTTAACAAAAAATAGAATCACACCCGCAAAAACAAGTTCTCTTTTCGCGAGTTCAAGATGTGGCGAAAACCCAAAAGTAATTGTGGAACAGATTACCAAAATAATCAAACAATCAAAATACAAAATAAAAATTAATAAAATAAGGAGTACCAATAACTCAGTAATTATAAATGCAGAAACGAAAGAGGATGTCAAAAAATTGATGGAACACAAAGAATTAAATGAGACGCTAAAATGCGAGCTTCCAAGAAAGAGGAGACCATTGGTAATCTTATATGATGTACCAAAAAATCTGGAAATAAATAATCTAGTAGATAAAGTATATAAGCAAAATTTTGAAGTTAAATTGTCAAAGGAGGAGTTCGCAAGCGGTTTCTGCCCTAAATTTAAAACAGGACCCCGTGAAAAGCCAACCGTCCATCACGTTATAGAAGTAAGCCCAGCTATGGACAAATTATTACTAGAGCAACATAAAATATACGTGGAATTCAGTGCAATCAATTGCAAAGATTACACCGTGGTACCAACTGTGTCAAGTGCAGAGACCTTCGACATGTGAGTAAACACTACCAAATGGACATAGAGACTTGGAGTCATTGTGGTCAGAACAATCACAAGCGTGATCAGTGTGATAAGAAGTCGATGCCTCAAACGTGCATCCCATGCCAGAAAAGAGGTAAGTCATGCAAAAACAAAGGAAAGGATTGTCCCACGTATCAACTGCTACTGCAACGCCTAGTCAACAGAATAGATTATGGCTAGTCTACAATCGAGTTGCAGGATAGATCAAGAAATGATGGAGAATATAGCAGACCTGATATACAGAGCAGTTGAAATAGCAGTTGGGAAAGTGGGAATGAAAAATCAAAAGAAGAGAGGCAATCCCCCATCTCGTAGACGAAGAAATGCATAAAGAGCCGAAACATTTATGAAGAAGAAGGCGATGGAAATGCAGAAAATGATGGTAAGCACCGGCGTGCAAACAGATCGGCAGCTGTTAATAGACTAGCAATTAGACGAATTTTCCTCCACCTCTGACTCGTCTTATTGCCAGCGTTTTGTTACAGGCGGTGGGCTCGGATATTCCAAAGAAAACTAATATCATCTTCGCGAACCGAGTATGCGTACCAGCCACATAAAACACCCGAACTTTGTGAAAAGTCAACCGAATGCCATTACTGCAGATCCAGCGGTATTGTACGCCGATTTTGAGGATACACTTCGGCTAACTAGTCTTGAAGAAGTGCATACACTTACACTGGCCCTCCGACATTTGAGAAGAGTCCTCTACCCTGGCGGTAAAAACATAACGTTCCCACAACCTTCGGCAATTGACAGAATACAACGGAGATCACTAAATCTTCCAACAGATCCATCTCAGCTCCTGACACTAGTTCACAAGATTTTTGAGAGAAAAGGAGAAATATTTGATCCTGAGGATACATACAAGCAGTTTGTCATGACCCATGGTCGCATTCTGTTAGATACAAGACTACCTTGGCCCCAGTGAAATGTGCACACAAGACACCCGTAAATTCTATGTTAAAAGTTACTCAGTTGAATACTAAAGGAAACGCCATGGTTTTACATGAAATCAGAAAGGTGGCTGAGGAATTGAGATCAGATATTATTTTTCTACAAGAACCGTATGCATGGCAAGGCAAAATCCCGCGCATGCCCGTAAAATCACGAATAATCACAGTGGGCAATAACCCAATGGCAGCAATAATCGTTTTAAATAAACAGATAACAGTTAGAAAAATTACGCAGTTATGTGATGAACATACAGTATGTGCTGAGATAGGAGCAGCATGGGGATGCTTCATAATGGTAAGCATGTATTTCCAGTACAGTGACGAGATCTTCCCACACCTAGATAAAATACGGCAGATAGATGCAGCTCTGGGAATTTATCCATTAGTTATTGCAGCGGACGTCAATGCAAAGTCTTCTCTTTGGCACAGAAATAAGACTGACAGGAGAGGGCAACTCCTAGAAGAACTTTTATGCGAATTGAGTCTAGAGGCTAGAAACCAAGCACATAATCCTCCTACTTTCTGCAACAGTGTTGGTGCAAGAACAAATATTGACGTAACAATTATAAACATTCATGCGGGAAATTTGCTTTGGGGTTGGAGAGTGCTTGACAACATGACAACAAGTGATCACAATTTGATTTTTTATGAACTGGGCAGAACGCAGACAGAAGAAACCAGTGGCAACGGAAACATTAAAACAGCATATAACATCAAGAAACTGCATGGGAAAAATTAAGGAATGTGTTCACTCCATCGGATTTGCCAGAAAACCACTTCGATGTAGACAAAGCCGCAAGAGAGCTGACAACTGCAATACAAAGTGCCATGAAACAGGCGATACCACTAAAAAAAGATAGTAGTTCCCATTGACTAAATATGGACAGAAAAACTTCAGAAATTACAACAAAACATAAGAGCGAGGAGAACGTATCAACGGAGCATGGTGGCAGCAGATTGAAGTTTCCTCCTTGAACACTACAGGCAGAAGAGGCAGATTTTCAAAGACGCAATGAGAGAGACAAAACAAAAATGGTGGGAAGTCTTCGTAAGGGAGAACCTCATGAACAATCTATGGGGTATTCCTTCCAAACTAGCTGCAGGTAAAATCACGCCTCCCACAATACTATCCACAATAAAAAGAACAGATGGACGATTAACCACGAATTGGAGAGACTCAGTGGAGGAGTTATTAAAAGTTTTGTTTCCTGATGACAACCCGGAAGAAGAAACACTAGAACAAGCTGCACTACGAAAGAACATGTGGCAGCCCTGCTGGAGTCAAGAGGAGGGAAGTAATATTACACCCGGAGAAGTAATAACCGAGATAAAAAAAAATGAAAAAAAAGGAAAGGATCCTGGCCCGGATGGAAGTCCAGCCGAGGTCCTGCAGAAGTTAATCATAAAATTAACCCCTGTCCTATACAGTCTCCTGAATGAATGCCTATATTAGGGTAGAGTTCCGGGAATATGGAAGAAAAGCGAGGTGATAATTCTAAAGAAAGGAGACGACAAGGATCCTCTTCAACCGAAATCTTACCAGCCGATTTGTTTGTTGAATGTGCTTGGCAAAGATCAAGAGAAGATTCTATGCAAAAAATTACAAAACCACCGGTAGGTTCAGGGAATGAATCCTAGTCAATATGGATTTAGAACCGGGAAGTCGACAGAGGATGCCATAAATCGGTCGATGGAAATAATTTGTAGCAGTACAAAAAACTACGTAGTAGGCATATTTATTAATATTTCTGGAGCTATCGACAATTTATTGTGGCCCGCCCTGTTTGAACGGCTGAGGGAGATTGGTTTTCCAAGAAGATTATTCTACACCTTAAGGGACTATTGCAGATTTAGAACTGCTTCCTTGAGATGCCAGAACTCGTTCACCACGGAGACCCTTACTAAAGGATGCCCGCAAGGTTCAGTTTGCGGTCCCATATTCTGGGATATAGGGATGGAACCAGTGATCGAACTATTACAAAGAATACCTGAACTTCTAGGTCCAATAGCTTTTGCTGATGACCTTTTACTACTCGTGGAAGGAGCAACAAGAGCAGAAATTGAGTACAATAGTAATCTAGTACTTAGCTGCCTTAGCCAATGGCGCAGTAAAGTCAAGCTGAGTTTAGCACCACATAAAACAACATTTATGTTTCTCAAGGGCAAGCTGACTCAAAAACCAACTATAGGAATCGACGGTAAATCAATTCGTAGAAACCCAGTGTGCAGGTACTTAGGCATTCAGTTGGATGAACGTTTAAACTTTGAAGCCCACTTCGAGAAAACAATAGCAAGAGCAGTGGCGGTCATGAATAAAATCATTAATTTTGGCCAACGAAAATTCACTGTTCCAGTCCATACAATAAGACAATACCATGAAGGAATTTTATCATCTTTAGTAGGCTACTCAGCAAGTGTGTGGGCAAAGCATCTAAGAAAACTAAAACTAAAACAACGAGTCAGACGTGTCCAACGAGGAATACTTTTAAGATTAACAGGATCATACAGAACCGTGTCAACAAATTCATTAACCGTTGCCATTGGTGTATGGCCACTGGACCTTGAAGTCAGGAAACGGGGTGCCATATACTGGCTCAGAAATGGGAAACAAGATAAGGTAGCAGAAATTGTAGGCAGTGAAGCAACATCGGAGATGCACATTCGGAAGCTTCTATTGGCAGAATGGCAACAAGAATGGAACAACAGTGAAACAGGTTGAAGAGCATATGATATGTTCCCGGATTGGTGCACTACATTACAGGTCACGGGCCATACAATAGCTGGCTCCGAAGTCTAAATATTGTGGACTCGGACAGGTGCGAATGTGGTGAAGAGAGTAAACCGGAGTACGTGGTATGGGAATGTGAAATAACAGCCAGTTTGAGAGAACACCAACAAGCTCGGCAGCAAGGTAGGAGAATATTTGACATACTGCGCGACGAAAGTTTGTGGGATTTGCTGGACGAGGCAGCTGATCTAGCCTCAAAATTTTTGAAGGAGAAATCTGTAAAAAGGAAAAATGCCGAGCGAAATCAAAGGCCACAGATAGCAGAAGAGGAGAACACAATTACAAATCGTGGAATAGAGGAAGCTAATTCCAGAAACAACTGCAGAGGGAACAATGATGCTGGAAGTCTGGCTTTGACAACACCAGATTGACGGAAGATATCCTACGACAATGAGCAACATCAACCGTCGGAGGAACTTAAGTGTGCTCCAGAGAGGCCGTCTTCTGAGCGACAGCTGTGGCCGTCTTGGTATTCCAGGAGGTCAACTGTTGATGGCCTGGGCGGCTGAATTTGCTGCCGGTTCCAGGGGACTCTACCTTTGGAGCGCACTCAACATCAAGAAAAATGAACATTAGTGGACCGAAGTGTGGCTGTGACAATTGGTAGTGGTAATAGTAGTATTAGTAGTAGTAGTAGTAGTAATATTAGGGACTATAGCAGTAGTAGTAGATGTAGTAGTAGTGTGGTACCGATTATGTTTAATAACAGTAGATGTAATAGATATTGGAAATTTAATCATTCATTGTTTATATGTTAATACATTATATATATATATATATATATATACAGGGCGTTTGCCGGAAAACGCTACCCTCCCAGACTGTTGCCGTCGGCAACTTGGTCGGTCAGTGCCGCCAGCAGTTTCCGCCAACCGGCACCGTGAATCACCGCACTGTTTAACACCTCTGCTGCCCCAACAGTGCATTGCAGTGACCCTTACATTGTTAAGAACGGTTTCTTTGCATTGTAGATAGTTTGTGACTTCAGTCTCTTATTAATCAGTGTTGTGAATAAACGTTTCTTTGCGGTTTGGCTGGTTTGGGGCTTCATACTCTTATTAATCTGTACCGTGTTTGAGTGTGAGTAAAATTATGGTACGTTACAGTTTGCAACAAAGAATATTTCTCTACGATACATATGTGAAGAAGAAGTCGTTTAAAAATTGTCACAGTAAATTTCGTCGCGAATTTCCTGGTCTTTACTGCCAGCTAAATCAACAATTCTGCGTCTGGTTAAAAAAGTAAGAGAAACGGGTTCATTTTTTAACAAAAAGAGACTGTCGGTCAACCGTATTCTCACAGAGGAGAAAATTGACGATATCGCTTTTTGACTAGAACAGTCACCCAAAAAATCATTAAGTCAGTTACGGCAGCGTGTGTCTCGAAATATGTTCAGAAGATGTGAAATGTGCATTACACAAGAGGGTCAACACTTCCAGCATCTTTTATAAGGTAAGCTAATGAATTACGTCACATTTAAATGCTTAGCACACAAGTTTATGAAGTTTATGAAGCGTAATTATTATGAAATAGTCCGCGGCCGACGGTCGAACAATGCCGGAAACTGAGCGCTCGCTCGCCGGGAGCAGTTTCTTCCTTGTAGCGCTAACAGTGGGTTGCGTTTCCCGGCGAACGCCCTGTATATATATAAGATAAAAATATATGTAAATGTAAAAGAATGGAAATAAGGGCCCAGATTAGATACTAGGTGTTGGGCTATGTTGTATATGGGAAAATAAACAAATAATAAAATAAATAATGTTTATGGCAAGCTTCTTAATTAATTGCTGTATTGGCTCGAGTCGGAAATCTCGATGTAAGTCTGTTGTTCGTGTTCCCCAAGGAGCATTTTCTATGATCCTGAGTACTTTGTTTTGAATTAATTGCAGTCTAGTAATGTGAGACTTAGCGGC